>JAQISU010000791.1:0-33374 GCA_029339505.1 Unio delphinus | reverse complement strand
GAGCAGAAAAGTTCTAGAAGTTGTTGCTGCATGAGACAGGTAGTAAATTAAGTCTAGTTGTTTGAATTGTGCTTGGAGTTAAACATGGCTGAATTGAAAGAAAATAAGGGTATTATGTATGGGTGTTTGGAGGCTGGTGGACTATTTGTTTATTTTTATTTTTGTGTTGCTGTAGGGTACGGTTAAGTGGTGAAAAGATGATTGAAAAGGCAGTGTCAAGTCTAGCGTTCTATTGGTGACAATAGGGTCGCGCCAGATGGGCGTTGAAGTCATGGTTGACTTATTTTTGAGGTTCTTAAGAGGTCGTGTTTCATTTGAAGAACGCATTCTCTAACCTCGTGTAGTACAGGACGGAACCTGTATTTTGTTTGTCATTGAACTGTTAGCGACTTGCCAGTTGAGAATTGATTTATACAGAGCACATTAAGAAGGAAGAAAGAAATCGTCTACACGCATCTTCATGATCATATATGGTCCAGCGAGATTTTCATCATGCATAGTTTGACTTGTCTGCATGAATGGAATGGTGTCAATTTGGAAAACTGTGAAGGACAATTCAAAGCACGTGTTAGTTATTTAGCAGCATGAAGAAATTGTAGTGCACACCACAATTATAGTTGAATCGTGATGTAATGGTGTTCCAAACTTTAGCGTTTGGGGATAGGTTTTCTTAGGGATTTAGGTAACAACTGGTGTGGAATTTGTAGTGAATTAACAGTGAAAGAAACAAATAGGATCGTCTGGCACAGACTGAGTTGAAAACTATTTGGGCATTGAAGTCATGGTTGACTTGTTGGAGGTTAGTAAGAGAAGGTGTCTCTGAAGAACGCTGACCTCGTGATGTGTACAGGTGTACCAAGGTCTATTAGGAGAACGTGTGTCCTGGTGGAAACGCAATCTCCAGACCAGAGTTTTAATGTAAAGAGGAATGGTTCTGGTTGCATTTGATGTCTGTTGTTAGAGACCTATGCTTAGACAAGTCAATTTCGAGGAAGTCGTGAGGGAGTTTGAACCCGACTAAGTGGTTGAAACATTATTTCATCTTGGATTCAACTTGTTTAGATTTGGATAGTTTATGTTGTTGTATATAATCATATTGGTAATCGTTTATCGGGTGTGGGGTTAAATTTAGAAAAAAAAAAAAAAAAAAAAAAAATACTTCAAATTGTGATTTAGATCACAGAAATGTGACGTTTGTGTCACTCGGGACGAGTGATCTTTTAAAGGCGGGGGTAATGTCATAAATTTGGAGTAAGTGTTAGTGAATTTGAACCATGCTTGGGTCGTTAGTAGTGATTTTGGGTACAAGCCGAATGACTGTCCCTGTAGTAACATAGTCCATATTAAAATTCAGTAGTGTATACAAGTAGTGTGATTGAAAAGGCAGCATTTATGGTTGGAAATCAGTAAATTATAGAATGGAATCAATAAGTTGGAACTTGGTAGGTACCGTTTATGTGGCCATAGTGGAAAATTGGCGTATGTATATGAGTGTGATACGCCGGAAATTCTGTGGATGGACTGGCCTAGGGTCGCGCAGTTAAATATTTCCCAGTTCAGTAAGGGAATACTGGTGTAATTTCTATGGCATGACAAGCTATCGGTACGGAAAACGGATGATAATGAAGAAAAACCATGTAAAGGTGCAGTTAATGGACGTTTGGGCAAGTTGTCTCCTCTGGGTCGCCCATTGATTACAGCAAAGATTAATAATTATAGCAGACACGTCTTTCTTTCCATTTTACAACTCAAGTTGTATGGAAGTCTTTGGAAATTTGGGGAAAACATATGACTTCCAGCGTGACTCGCGCCAGGGTTTTGACACCGCTCGGTCAAGTGAATACCCCTGTGCTTGTAACAAGAAAAATTTCTGGTGACAGCGTTTTGGGATATGTGTGAATAGTTCTGTCATGGTTTGCAATTTATTCAGAGTTATTATGTGTGAAACTGACTATTGCTTCGCATTTGGAAAGAAAGAGGAAAGAAATATTATGGCTAGTGCGACTTTAACTTCGTTTATTGAGATTTCGCGACATTTGGTCTGCGAGAGTAAATATATGCATTTGCTGCTGAGAAGGATTTTTAAGAGGAGTACGATGTTCAAGCAGGATGGAGTGTTTTATCCGGGATATAGAACAGCGATGACAAAAGAATTGTATTGGTGTAGGTCGCGCAGATTGCGAGATCTAAGTCAGTTGGAGGTAAAACCGTGAGACAGTGCACACGCGGTTTCCATTTCTCCTCGACACGTGGGGGTTAAAACAGGGCCAAGTGATACTTTTGGTTCTTTTTAATAGGCTGGAATTGCTAAAATGTGGACGACAATCATTGGCCACGGAATTGTAACATGCTGGAATGATGAAAATGTCTGTAATTGTTTTGTTTTTGTACAAACTGATAGGAACCGCTAATGAATGGGTTTGACAACACCCCCCCCCCCCCCCGCCGTGTTGTGTATAATTGAGGAGATTGGATTTTATAACATCTACAACAATAAGAACAATAAGAACAACATACATAAATTTGATATAAGCGTCATACACCGGTAGAAGTGGCCAATAAAAGTTTTAAATGGGTGGGTAATAATTTTTCCCCGTAATTATTACATGGATGGGTTGAGACATATTGTCTACGGGTGACAATTAAAAGCCGCGCAGTTACAATTAAATCAGAATGCGCCCAAAGGCTATGTAAATAATTTGATTATTGGTGTGATTATTTGTGTTATATTTTTAAATTCTGTCACGACAGATGTCGGTCTTGATTGGGGTTTTATTATTGTATGTATTAGTTTTATAATTTGTAATCATGTGGTGTTAGAGCAGAAAAGTTCTAGAAGTTGTTGCTGCATGAGACCAGGTAGTAAATTAAGTCTAGTTGTTTGAATTGTGCTTGGAGTTAAACATGGCTGAATTGAAAGAAAATAAGGGTATTATGTATGGGTGTTTGGAGGCTGGTGGACTATTTGTTTATTTTTATTTTTGTGTTGCTGTAGGGTACGGTTAAGTGGTGAAAAGATGATTGAAAAGGCAGTGTCAAGTCTAGCGTTCTATTGGTGACAATAGGGTCGCGCCAGATGGGCGTTGAAGTCATGGTTGACTTATTTTTGAGGTTCTTAAGAGGTCGTGTTTCATTTGAAGAACGCATTCTCTAACCTCGTGTAGTACAGGACGGAACCTGTATTTTGTTTGTCATTGAACTGTTAGCGACTTGCCAGTTGAGAATTGATTTATACAGAGCACATTAAGAAGGAAGAAAGAAATCGTCTACACGCATCTTCATGATCATATATGGTCCAGCGAGATTTTCATCATGCATAGTTTGACTTGTCTGCATGAATGGAATGGTGTCAATTTGGAAAACTGTGAAGGACAATTCAAAGCACGTGTTAGTTATTTAGCAGCATGAAGAAATTGTAGTGCACACCACAATTATAGTTGAATCGTGATGTAATGGTGTTCCAAACTTTAGCGTTTGGGGATAGGTTTTCTTAGGGATTTAGGTAACAACTGGTGTGGAATTTGTAGTGAATTAACAGTGAAAGAAACAAATAGGATCGTCTGGCACAGACTGAGTTGAAAACTATTTGGGCATTGAAGTCATGGTTGACTTGTTGGAGGTTAGTAAGAGAAGGTGTCTCTGAAGAACGCTGACCTCGTGATGTGTACAGGTGTACCAAGGTCTATTAGGAGAACGTGTGTCCTGGTGGAAACGCAATCTCCAGACCAGAGTTTTAATGTAAAGAGGAATGGTTCTGGTTGCATTTGATGTCTGTTGTTAGAGACCTATGCTTAGACAAGTCAATTTCGAGGAAGTCGTGAGGGAGTTTGAACCCGACTAAGTGGTTGAAACATTATTTCATCTTGGATTCAACTTGTTTAGATTTGGATAGTTTATGTTGTTGTATATAATCATATTGGTAATCGTTTATCGGGTGTGGGGTTAAATTTAGAAAAAAAAAAAAAAAAAAAAAAAATACTTCAAATTGTGATTTAGATCACAGAAATGTGACGTTTGTGTCACTCGGGACGAGTGATCTTTTAAAGGCGGGGGTAATGTCATAAATTTGGAGTAAGTGTTAGTGAATTTGAACCATGCTTGGGTCGTTAGTAGTGATTTTGGGTACAAGCCGAATGACTGTCCCTGTAGTAACATAGTCCATATTAAAATTCAGTAGTGTATACAAGTAGTGTGATTGAAAAGGCAGCATTTATGGTTGGAAATCAGTAAATTATAGAATGGAATCAATAAGTTGGAACTTGGTAGGTACCGTTTATGTGGCCATAGTGGAAAATTGGCGTATGTATATGAGTGTGATACGCCGGAAATTCTGTGGATGGACTGGCCTAGGGTCGCGCAGTTAAATATTTCCCAGTTAGTAAGGGAATACTGGTGTAATTTCTATGGCATGACAAGCTATCGGTACGGAAAACGGATGATAATGAAGAAAAACCATGTAAAGGTGCAGTTAATGGACGTTTGGGCAAGTTGTCTCCTCTGGGTCGCCCATTGATTACAGCAAAGATTAATAATTATAGCAGACACGTCTTTCTTTCCATTTTACAACTCAAGTTGTATGGAAGTCTTTGGAAATTTGGGGAAAACATATGACTTCCAGCGTGACTCGCGCCAGGGTTTTGACACCGCTCGGTCAAGTGAATACCCCTGTGCTTGTAACAAGAAAAATTTCTGGTGACAGCGTTTTGGGATATGTGTGAATAGTTCTGTCATGGTTTGCAATTTATTCAGAGTTATTATGTGTGAAACTGACTATTGCTTCGCATTTGGAAAGAAAGAGGAAAGAAATATTATGGCTAGTGCGACTTTAACTTCGTTTATTGAGATTTCGCGACATTTGGTCTGCGAGAGTAAATATATGCATTTGCTGCTGAGAAGGATTTTTAAGAGGAGTACGATGTTCAAGCAGGATGGAGTGTTTTATCCGGGATATAGAACAGCGATGACAAAAGAATTGTATTGGTGTAGGTCGCGCAGATTGCGAGATCTAAGTCAGTTGGAGGTAAAACCGTGAGACAGTGCACACGCGGTTTCCATTTCTCCTCGACACGTGGGGGTTAAAACAGGGCCAAGTGATACTTTTGGTTCTTTTTAATAGGCTGGAATTGCTAAAATGTGGACGACAATCATTGGCCACGGAATTGTAACATGCTGGAATGATGAAAATGTCTGTAATTGTTTTGTTTTTGTACAAACTGATAGGAACCGCTAATGAATGGGTTTGACAACACCCCCCCCCCCCCCCCCCCCCCCGCCGTGTTGTGTATAATTGAGGAGATTGGATTTTATAACATCTACAACAATAAGAACAATAAGAACAACATACATAAATTTGATATAAGCGTCATACACCGGTAGAAGTGGCCAATAAAAGTTTTAAATGGGTGGGTAATAATTTTTCCCCGTAATTATTACATGGATGGGTTGAGACATATTGTCTACGGGTGACAATTAAAAGCCGCGCAGTTACAATTAAATCAGAATGCGCCCAAAGGCTATGTAAATAATTTGATTATTGGTGTGATTATTTGTGTTATATTTTTAAATTCTGTCACGACAGATGTCGGTCTTGATTGGGGTTTTATTATTGTATGTATTAGTTTTATAATTTGTAATCATGTGGTGTTAGAGCAGAAAAGTTCTAGAAGTTGTTGCTGCATGAGACCAGGTAGTAAATTAAGTCTAGTTGTTTGAATTGTGCTTGGAGTTAAACATGGCTGAATTGAAAGAAAATAAGGGTATTATGTATGGGTGTTTGGAGGCTGGTGGACTATTTGTTTATTTTTATTTTTGTGTTGCTGTAGGGTACGGTTAAGTGGTGAAAAGATGATTGAAAAGGCAGTGTCAAGTCTAGCGTTCTATTGGTGACAATAGGGTCGCGCCAGATGGGCGTTGAAGTCATGGTTGACTTATTTTTGAGGTTCTTAAGAGGTCGTGTTTCATTTGAAGAACGCATTCTCTAACCTCGTGTAGTACAGGACGGAACCTGTATTTTGTTTGTCATTGAACTGTTAGCGACTTGCCAGTTGAGAATTGATTTATACAGAGCACATTAAGAAGGAAGAAAGAAATCGTCTACACGCATCTTCATGATCATATATGGTCCAGCGAGATTTTCATCATGCATAGTTTGACTTGTCTGCATGAATGGAATGGTGTCAATTTGGAAAACTGTGAAGGACAATTCAAAGCACGTGTTAGTTATTTAGCAGCATGAAGAAATTGTAGTGCACACCACAATTATAGTTGAATCGTGATGTAATGGTGTTCCAAACTTTAGCGTTTGGGGATAGGTTTTCTTAGGGATTTAGGTAACAACTGGTGTGGAATTTGTAGTGAATTAACAGTGAAAGAAACAAATAGGATCGTCTGGCACAGACTGAGTTGAAAACTATTTGGGCATTGAAGTCATGGTTGACTTGTTGGAGGTTAGTAAGAGAAGGTGTCTCTGAAGAACGCTGACCTCGTGATGTGTACAGGTGTACCAAGGTCTATTAGGAGAACGTGTGTCCTGGTGGAAACGCAATCTCCAGACCAGAGTTTTAATGTAAAGAGGAATGGTTCTGGTTGCATTTGATGTCTGTTGTTAGAGACCTATGCTTAGACAAGTCAATTTCGAGGAAGTCGTGAGGGAGTTTGAACCCGACTAAGTGGTTGAAACATTATTTCATCTTGGATTCAACTTGTTTAGATTTGGATAGTTTATGTTGTTGTATATAATCATATTGGTAATCGTTTATCGGGTGTGGGGTTAAATTTAGAAAAAAAAAAAAAAAAAAAAAAAATACTTCAAATTGTGATTTAGATCACAGAAATGTGACGTTTGTGTCACTCGGGACGAGTGATCTTTTAAAGGCGGGGGTAATGTCATAAATTTGGAGTAAGTGTTAGTGAATTTGAACCATGCTTGGGTCGTTAGTAGTGATTTTGGGTACAAGCCGAATGACTGTCCCTGTAGTAACATAGTCCATATTAAAATTCAGTAGTGTATACAAGTAGTGTGATTGAAAAGGCAGCATTTATGGTTGGAAATCAGTAAATTATAGAATGGAATCAATAAGTTGGAACTTGGTAGGTACCGTTTATGTGGCCATAGTGGAAAATTGGCGTATGTATATGAGTGTGATACGCCGGAAATTCTGTGGATGGACTGGCCTAGGGTCGCGCAGTTAAATATTTCCCAGTTAGTAAGGGAATACTGGTGTAATTTCTATGGCATGACAAGCTATCGGTACGGAAAACGGATGATAATGAAGAAAAACCATGTAAAGGTGCAGTTAATGGACGTTTGGGCAAGTTGTCTCCTCTGGGTCGCCCATTGATTACAGCAAAGATTAATAATTATAGCAGACACGTCTTTCTTTCCATTTTACAACTCAAGTTGTATGGAAGTCTTTGGAAATTTGGGGAAAACATATGACTTCCAGCGTGACTCGCGCCAGGGTTTTGACACCGCTCGGTCAAGTGAATACCCCTGTGCTTGTAACAAGAAAAATTTCTGGTGACAGCGTTTTGGGATATGTGTGAATAGTTCTGTCATGGTTTGCAATTTATTCAGAGTTATTATGTGTGAAACTGACTATTGCTTCGCATTTGGAAAGAAAGAGGAAAGAAATATTATGGCTAGTGCGACTTTAACTTCGTTTATTGAGATTTCGCGACATTTGGTCTGCGAGAGTAAATATATGCATTTGCTGCTGAGAAGGATTTTTAAGAGGAGTACGATGTTCAAGCAGGATGGAGTGTTTTATCCGGGATATAGAACAGCGATGACAAAAGAATTGTATTGGTGTAGGTCGCGCAGATTGCGAGATCTAAGTCAGTTGGAGGTAAAACCGTGAGACAGTGCACACGCGGTTTCCATTTCTCCTCGACACGTGGGGGTTAAAACAGGGCCAAGTGATACTTTTGGTTCTTTTTAATAGGCTGGAATTGCTAAAATGTGGACGACAATCATTGGCCACGGAATTGTAACATGCTGGAATGATGAAAATGTCTGTAATTGTTTTGTTTTTGTACAAACTGATAGGAACCGCTAATGAATGGGTTTGACAACACCCCCCCCCCCCCCCCCCCCGCCGTGTTGTGTATAATTGAGGAGATTGGATTTTATAACATCTACAACAATAAGAACAATAAGAACAACATACATAAATTTGATATAAGCGTCATACACCGGTAGAAGTGGCCAATAAAAGTTTTAAATGGGTGGGTAATAATTTTTCCCCGTAATTATTACATGGATGGGTTGAGACATATTGTCTACGGGTGACAATTAAAAGCCGCGCAGTTACAATTAAATCAGAATGCGCCCAAAGGCTATGTAAATAATTTGATTATTGGTGTGATTATTTGTGTTATATTTTTAAATTCTGTCACGACAGATGTCGGTCTTGATTGGGGTTTTATTATTGTATGTATTAGTTTTATAATTTGTAATCATGTGGTGTTAGAGCAGAAAAGTTCTAGAAGTTGTTGCTGCATGAGACCAGGTAGTAAATTAAGTCTAGTTGTTTGAATTGTGCTTGGAGTTAAACATGGCTGAATTGAAAGAAAATAAGGGTATTATGTATGGGTGTTTGGAGGCTGGTGGACTATTTGTTTATTTTTATTTTTGTGTTGCTGTAGGGTACGGTTAAGTGGTGAAAAGATGATTGAAAAGGCAGTGTCAAGTCTAGCGTTCTATTGGTGACAATAGGGTCGCGCCAGATGGGCGTTGAAGTCATGGTTGACTTATTTTTGAGGTTCTTAAGAGGTCGTGTTTCATTTGAAGAACGCATTCTCTAACCTCGTGTAGTACAGGACGGAACCTGTATTTTGTTTGTCATTGAACTGTTAGCGACTTGCCAGTTGAGAATTGATTTATACAGAGCACATTAAGAAGGAAGAAAGAAATCGTCTACACGCATCTTCATGATCATATATGGTCCAGCGAGATTTTCATCATGCATAGTTTGACTTGTCTGCATGAATGGAATGGTGTCAATTTGGAAAACTGTGAAGGACAATTCAAAGCACGTGTTAGTTATTTAGCAGCATGAAGAAATTGTAGTGCACACCACAATTATAGTTGAATCGTGATGTAATGGTGTTCCAAACTTTAGCGTTTGGGGATAGGTTTTCTTAGGGATTTAGGTAACAACTGGTGTGGAATTTGTAGTGAATTAACAGTGAAAGAAACAAATAGGATCGTCTGGCACAGACTGAGTTGAAAACTATTTGGGCATTGAAGTCATGGTTGACTTGTTGGAGGTTAGTAAGAGAAGGTGTCTCTGAAGAACGCTGACCTCGTGATGTGTACAGGTGTACCAAGGTCTATTAGGAGAACGTGTGTCCTGGTGGAAACGCAATCTCCAGACCAGAGTTTTAATGTAAAGAGGAATGGTTCTGGTTGCATTTGATGTCTGTTGTTAGAGACCTATGCTTAGACAAGTCAATTTCGAGGAAGTCGTGAGGGAGTTTGAACCCGACTAAGTGGTTGAAACATTATTTCATCTTGGATTCAACTTGTTTAGATTTGGATAGTTTATGTTGTTGTATATAATCATATTGGTAATCGTTTATCGGGTGTGGGGTTAAATTTAGAAAAAAAAAAAAAAAAAAAAAAAATACTTCAAATTGTGATTTAGATCACAGAAATGTGACGTTTGTGTCACTCGGGACGAGTGATCTTTTAAAGGCGGGGGTAATGTCATAAATTTGGAGTAAGTGTTAGTGAATTTGAACCATGCTTGGGTCGTTAGTAGTGATTTTGGGTACAAGCCGAATGACTGTCCCTGTAGTAACATAGTCCATATTAAAATTCAGTAGTGTATACAAGTAGTGTGATTGAAAAGGCAGCATTTATGGTTGGAAATCAGTAAATTATAGAATGGAATCAATAAGTTGGAACTTGGTAGGTACCGTTTATGTGGCCATAGTGGAAAATTGGCGTATGTATATGAGTGTGATACGCCGGAAATTCTGTGGATGGACTGGCCTAGGGTCGCGCAGTTAAATATTTCCCAGTTAGTAAGGGAATACTGGTGTAATTTCTATGGCATGACAAGCTATCGGTACGGAAAACGGATGATAATGAAGAAAAACCATGTAAAGGTGCAGTTAATGGACGTTTGGGCAAGTTGTCTCCTCTGGGTCGCCCATTGATTACAGCAAAGATTAATAATTATAGCAGACACGTCTTTCTTTCCATTTTACAACTCAAGTTGTATGGAAGTCTTTGGAAATTTGGGGAAAACATATGACTTCCAGCGTGACTCGCGCCAGGGTTTTGACACCGCTCGGTCAAGTGAATACCCCTGTGCTTGTAACAAGAAAAATTTCTGGTGACAGCGTTTTGGGATATGTGTGAATAGTTCTGTCATGGTTTGCAATTTATTCAGAGTTATTATGTGTGAAACTGACTATTGCTTCGCATTTGGAAAGAAAGAGGAAAGAAATATTATGGCTAGTGCGACTTTAACTTCGTTTATTGAGATTTCGCGACATTTGGTCTGCGAGAGTAAATATATGCATTTGCTGCTGAGAAGGATTTTTAAGAGGAGTACGATGTTCAAGCAGGATGGAGTGTTTTATCCGGGATATAGAACAGCGATGACAAAAGAATTGTATTGGTGTAGGTCGCGCAGATTGCGAGATCTAAGTCAGTTGGAGGTAAAACCGTGAGACAGTGCACACGCGGTTTCCATTTCTCCTCGACACGTGGGGGTTAAAACAGGGCCAAGTGATACTTTTGGTTCTTTTTAATAGGCTGGAATTGCTAAAATGTGGACGACAATCATTGGCCACGGAATTGTAACATGCTGGAATGATGAAAATGTCTGTAATTGTTTTGTTTTTGTACAAACTGATAGGAACCGCTAATGAATGGGTTTGACAACACCCCCCCCCCCCCCCCCCGCCGTGTTGTGTATAATTGAGGAGATTGGATTTTATAACATCTACAACAATAAGAACAATAAGAACAACATACATAAATTTGATATAAGCGTCATACACCGGTAGAAGTGGCCAATAAAAGTTTTAAATGGGTGGGTAATAATTTTTCCCCGTAATTATTACATGGATGGGTTGAGACATATTGTCTACGGGTGACAATTAAAAGCCGCGCAGTTACAATTAAATCAGAATGCGCCCAAAGGCTATGTAAATAATTTGATTATTGGTGTGATTATTTGTGTTATATTTTTAAATTCTGTCACGACAGATGTCGGTCTTGATTGGGGTTTTATTATTGTATGTATTAGTTTTATAATTTGTAATCATGTGGTGTTAGAGCAGAAAAGTTCTAGAAGTTGTTGCTGCATGAGACCAGGTAGTAAATTAAGTCTAGTTGTTTGAATTGTGCTTGGAGTTAAACATGGCTGAATTGAAAGAAAATAAGGGTATTATGTATGGGTGTTTGGAGGCTGGTGGACTATTTGTTTATTTTTATTTTTGTGTTGCTGTAGGGTACGGTTAAGTGGTGAAAAGATGATTGAAAAGGCAGTGTCAAGTCTAGCGTTCTATTGGTGACAATAGGGTCGCGCCAGATGGGCGTTGAAGTCATGGTTGACTTATTTTTGAGGTTCTTAAGAGGTCGTGTTTCATTTGAAGAACGCATTCTCTAACCTCGTGTAGTACAGGACGGAACCTGTATTTTGTTTGTCATTGAACTGTTAGCGACTTGCCAGTTGAGAATTGATTTATACAGAGCACATTAAGAAGGAAGAAAGAAATCGTCTACACGCATCTTCATGATCATATATGGTCCAGCGAGATTTTCATCATGCATAGTTTGACTTGTCTGCATGAATGGAATGGTGTCAATTTGGAAAACTGTGAAGGACAATTCAAAGCACGTGTTAGTTATTTAGCAGCATGAAGAAATTGTAGTGCACACCACAATTATAGTTGAATCGTGATGTAATGGTGTTCCAAACTTTAGCGTTTGGGGATAGGTTTTCTTAGGGATTTAGGTAACAACTGGTGTGGAATTTGTAGTGAATTAACAGTGAAAGAAACAAATAGGATCGTCTGGCACAGACTGAGTTGAAAACTATTTGGGCATTGAAGTCATGGTTGACTTGTTGGAGGTTAGTAAGAGAAGGTGTCTCTGAAGAACGCTGACCTCGTGATGTGTACAGGTGTACCAAGGTCTATTAGGAGAACGTGTGTCCTGGTGGAAACGCAATCTCCAGACCAGAGTTTTAATGTAAAGAGGAATGGTTCTGGTTGCATTTGATGTCTGTTGTTAGAGACCTATGCTTAGACAAGTCAATTTCGAGGAAGTCGTGAGGGAGTTTGAACCCGACTAAGTGGTTGAAACATTATTTCATCTTGGATTCAACTTGTTTAGATTTGGATAGTTTATGTTGTTGTATATAATCATATTGGTAATCGTTTATCGGGTGTGGGGTTAAATTTAGAAAAAAAAAAAAAAAAAAAAAAAATACTTCAAATTGTGATTTAGATCACAGAAATGTGACGTTTGTGTCACTCGGGACGAGTGATCTTTTAAAGGCGGGGGTAATGTCATAAATTTGGAGTAAGTGTTAGTGAATTTGAACCATGCTTGGGTCGTTAGTAGTGATTTTGGGTACAAGCCGAATGACTGTCCCTGTAGTAACATAGTCCATATTAAAATTCAGTAGTGTATACAAGTAGTGTGATTGAAAAGGCAGCATTTATGGTTGGAAATCAGTAAATTATAGAATGGAATCAATAAGTTGGAACTTGGTAGGTACCGTTTATGTGGCCATAGTGGAAAATTGGCGTATGTATATGAGTGTGATACGCCGGAAATTCTGTGGATGGACTGGCCTAGGGTCGCGCAGTTAAATATTTCCCAGTTAGTAAGGGAATACTGGTGTAATTTCTATGGCATGACAAGCTATCGGTACGGAAAACGGATGATAATGAAGAAAAACCATGTAAAGGTGCAGTTAATGGACGTTTGGGCAAGTTGTCTCCTCTGGGTCGCCCATTGATTACAGCAAAGATTAATAATTATAGCAGACACGTCTTTCTTTCCATTTTACAACTCAAGTTGTATGGAAGTCTTTGGAAATTTGGGGAAAACATATGACTTCCAGCGTGACTCGCGCCAGGGTTTTGACACCGCTCGGTCAAGTGAATACCCCTGTGCTTGTAACAAGAAAAATTTCTGGTGACAGCGTTTTGGGATATGTGTGAATAGTTCTGTCATGGTTTGCAATTTATTCAGAGTTAGAAAGAAAGAGGAAAGAAATATTATGGCTAGTGCGACTTTAACTTCGTTTATTGAGATTTCGCGACATTTGGTCTGCGAGAGTAAATATATGCATTTGCTGCTGAGAAGGATTTTTAAGAGGAGTACGATGTTCAAGCAGGATGGAGTGTTTTATCCGGGATATAGAACAGCGATGACAAAAGAATTGTATTGGTGTAGGTCGCGCAGATTGCGAGATCTAAGTCAGTTGGAGGTAAAACCGTGAGACAGTGCACACGCGGTTTCCATTTCTCCTCGACACGTGGGGGTTAAAACAGGGCCAAGTGATACTTTTGGTTCTTTTTAATAGGCTGGAATTGCTAAAATGTGGACGACAATCATTGGCCACGGAATTGTAACATGCTGGAATGATGAAAATGTCTGTAATTGTTTTGTTTTTGTACAAACTGATAGGAACCGCTAATGAATGGGTTTGACAACACCCCCCCCCCCCCCCGCCGTGTTGTGTATAATTGAGGAGATTGGATTTTATAACATCTACAACAATAAGAACAATAAGAACAACATACATAAATTTGATATAAGCGTCATACACCGGTAGAAGTGGCCAATAAAAGTTTTAAATGGGTGGGTAATAATTTTTCCCCGTAATTATTACATGGATGGGTTGAGACATATTGTCTACGGGTGACAATTAAAAGCCGCGCAGTTACAATTAAATCAGAATGCGCCCAAAGGCTATGTAAATAATTTGATTATTGGTGTGATTATTTGTGTTATATTTTTAAATTCTGTCACGACAGATGTCGGTCTTGATTGGGGTTTTATTATTGTATGTATTAGTTTTATAATTTGTAATCATGTGGTGTTAGAGCAGAAAAGTTCTAGAAGTTGTTGCTGCATGAGACCAGGTAGTAAATTAAGTCTAGTTGTTTGAATTGTGCTTGGAGTTAAACATGGCTGAATTGAAAGAAAATAAGGGTATTATGTATGGGTGTTTGGAGGCTGGTGGACTATTTGTTTATTTTTATTTTTGTGTTGCTGTAGGGTACGGTTAAGTGGTGAAAAGATGATTGAAAAGGCAGTGTCAAGTCTAGCGTTCTATTGGTGACAATAGGGTCGCGCCAGATGGGCGTTGAAGTCATGGTTGACTTATTTTTGAGGTTCTTAAGAGGTCGTGTTTCATTTGAAGAACGCATTCTCTAACCTCGTGTAGTACAGGACGGAACCTGTATTTTGTTTGTCATTGAACTGTTAGCGACTTGCCAGTTGAGAATTGATTTATACAGAGCACATTAAGAAGGAAGAAAGAAATCGTCTACACGCATCTTCATGATCATATATGGTCCAGCGAGATTTTCATCATGCATAGTTTGACTTGTCTGCATGAATGGAATGGTGTCAATTTGGAAAACTGTGAAGGACAATTCAAAGCACGTGTTAGTTATTTAGCAGCATGAAGAAATTGTAGTGCACACCACAATTATAGTTGAATCGTGATGTAATGGTGTTCCAAACTTTAGCGTTTGGGGATAGGTTTTCTTAGGGATTTAGGTAACAACTGGTGTGGAATTTGTAGTGAATTAACAGTGAAAGAAACAAATAGGATCGTCTGGCACAGACTGAGTTGAAAACTATTTGGGCATTGAAGTCATGGTTGACTTGTTGGAGGTTAGTAAGAGAAGGTGTCTCTGAAGAACGCTGACCTCGTGATGTGTACAGGTGTACCAAGGTCTATTAGGAGAACGTGTGTCCTGGTGGAAACGCAATCTCCAGACCAGAGTTTTAATGTAAAGAGGAATGGTTCTGGTTGCATTTGATGTCTGTTGTTAGAGACCTATGCTTAGACAAGTCAATTTCGAGGAAGTCGTGAGGGAGTTTGAACCCGACTAAGTGGTTGAAACATTATTTCATCTTGGATTCAACTTGTTTAGATTTGGATAGTTTATGTTGTTGTATATAATCATATTGGTAATCGTTTATCGGGTGTGGGGTTAAATTTAGAAAAAAAAAAAAAAAAAAAAAAAATACTTCAAATTGTGATTTAGATCACAGAAATGTGACGTTTGTGTCACTCGGGACGAGTGATCTTTTAAAGGCGGGGGTAATGTCATAAATTTGGAGTAAGTGTTAGTGAATTTGAACCATGCTTGGGTCGTTAGTAGTGATTTTGGGTACAAGCCGAATGACTGTCCCTGTAGTAACATAGTCCATATTAAAATTCAGTAGTGTATACAAGTAGTGTGATTGAAAAGGCAGCATTTATGGTTGGAAATCAGTAAATTATAGAATGGAATCAATAAGTTGGAACTTGGTAGGTACCGTTTATGTGGCCATAGTGGAAAATTGGCGTATGTATATGAGTGTGATACGCCGGAAATTCTGTGGATGGACTGGCCTAGGGTCGCGCAGTTAAATATTTCCCAGTTAGTAAGGGAATACTGGTGTAATTTCTATGGCATGACAAGCTATCGGTACGGAAAACGGATGATAATGAAGAAAAACCATGTAAAGGTGCAGTTAATGGACGTTTGGGCAAGTTGTCTCCTCTGGGTCGCCCATTGATTACAGCAAAGATTAATAATTATAGCAGACACGTCTTTCTTTCCATTTTACAACTCAAGTTGTATGGAAGTCTTTGGAAATTTGGGGAAAACATATGACTTCCAGCGTGACTCGCGCCAGGGTTTTGACACCGCTCGGTCAAGTGAATACCCCTGTGCTTGTAACAAGAAAAATTTCTGGTGACAGCGTTTTGGGATATGTGTGAATAGTTCTGTCATGGTTTGCAATTTATTCAGAGTTAGAAAGAAAGAGGAAAGAAATATTATGGCTAGTGCGACTTTAACTTCGTTTATTGAGATTTCGCGACATTTGGTCTGCGAGAGTAAATATATGCATTTGCTGCTGAGAAGGATTTTTAAGAGGAGTACGATGTTCAAGCAGGATGGAGTGTTTTATCCGGGATATAGAACAGCGATGACAAAAGAATTGTATTGGTGTAGGTCGCGCAGATTGCGAGATCTAAGTCAGTTGGAGGTAAAACCGTGAGACAGTGCACACGCGGTTTCCATTTCTCCTCGACACGTGGGGGTTAAAACAGGGCCAAGTGATACTTTTGGTTCTTTTTAATAGGCTGGAATTGCTAAAATGTGGACGACAATCATTGGCCACGGAATTGTAACATGCTGGAATGATGAAAATGTCTGTAATTGTTTTGTTTTTGTACAAACTGATAGGAACCGCTAATGAATGGGTTTGACAACACCCCCCCCCCCCCCCCCGCCGTGTTGTGTATAATTGAGGAGATTGGATTTTATAACATCTACAACAATAAGAACAATAAGAACAACATACATAAATTTGATATAAGCGTCATACACCGGTAGAAGTGGCCAATAAAAGTTTTAAATGGGTGGGTAATAATTTTTCCCCGTAATTATTACATGGATGGGTTGAGACATATTGTCTACGGGTGACAATTAAAAGCCGCGCAGTTACAATTAAATCAGAATGCGCCCAAAGGCTATGTAAATAATTTGATTATTGGTGTGATTATTTGTGTTATATTTTTAAATTCTGTCACGACAGATGTCGGTCTTGATTGGGGTTTTATTATTGTATGTATTAGTTTTATAATTTGTAATCATGTGGTGTTAGAGCAGAAAAGTTCTAGAAGTTGTTGCTGCATGAGACCAGGTAGTAAATTAAGTCTAGTTGTTTGAATTGTGCTTGGAGTTAAACATGGCTGAATTGAAAGAAAATAAGGGTATTATGTATGGGTGTTTGGAGGCTGGTGGACTATTTGTTTATTTTTATTTTTGTGTTGCTGTAGGGTACGGTTAAGTGGTGAAAAGATGATTGAAAAGGCAGTGTCAAGTCTAGCGTTCTATTGGTGACAATAGGGTCGCGCCAGATGGGCGTTGAAGTCATGGTTGACTTATTTTTGAGGTTCTTAAGAGGTCGTGTTTCATTTGAAGAACGCATTCTCTAACCTCGTGTAGTACAGGACGGAACCTGTATTTTGTTTGTCATTGAACTGTTAGCGACTTGCCAGTTGAGAATTGATTTATACAGAGCACATTAAGAAGGAAGAAAGAAATCGTCTACACGCATCTTCATGATCATATATGGTCCAGCGAGATTTTCATCATGCATAGTTTGACTTGTCTGCATGAATGGAATGGTGTCAATTTGGAAAACTGTGAAGGACAATTCAAAGCACGTGTTAGTTATTTAGCAGCATGAAGAAATTGTAGTGCACACCACAATTATAGTTGAATCGTGATGTAATGGTGTTCCAAACTTTAGCGTTTGGGGATAGGTTTTCTTAGGGATTTAGGTAACAACTGGTGTGGAATTTGTAGTGAATTAACAGTGAAAGAAACAAATAGGATCGTCTGGCACAGACTGAGTTGAAAACTATTTGGGCATTGAAGTCATGGTTGACTTGTTGGAGGTTAGTAAGAGAAGGTGTCTCTGAAGAACGCTGACCTCGTGATGTGTACAGGTGTACCAAGGTCTATTAGGAGAACGTGTGTCCTGGTGGAAACGCAATCTCCAGACCAGAGTTTTAATGTAAAGAGGAATGGTTCTGGTTGCATTTGATGTCTGTTGTTAGAGACCTATGCTTAGACAAGTCAATTTCGAGGAAGTCGTGAGGGAGTTTGAACCCGACTAAGTGGTTGAAACATTATTTCATCTTGGATTCAACTTGTTTAGATTTGGATAGTTTATGTTGTTGTATATAATCATATTGGTAATCGTTTATCGGGTGTGGGGTTAAATTTAGAAAAAAAAAAAAAAAAAAAAAAAATACTTCAAATTGTGATTTAGATCACAGAAATGTGACGTTTGTGTCACTCGGGACGAGTGATCTTTTAAAGGCGGGGGTAATGTCATAAATTTGGAGTAAGTGTTAGTGAATTTGAACCATGCTTGGGTCGTTAGTAGTGATTTTGGGTACAAGCCGAATGACTGTCCCTGTAGTAACATAGTCCATATTAAAATTCAGTAGTGTATACAAGTAGTGTGATTGAAAAGGCAGCATTTATGGTTGGAAATCAGTAAATTATAGAATGGAATCAATAAGTTGGAACTTGGTAGGTACCGTTTATGTGGCCATAGTGGAAAATTGGCGTATGTATATGAGTGTGATACGCCGGAAATTCTGTGGATGGACTGGCCTAGGGTCGCGCAGTTAAATATTTCCCAGTTAGTAAGGGAATACTGGTGTAATTTCTATGGCATGACAAGCTATCGGTACGGAAAACGGATGATAATGAAGAAAAACCATGTAAAGGTGCAGTTAATGGACGTTTGGGCAAGTTGTCTCCTCTGGGTCGCCCATTGATTACAGCAAAGATTAATAATTATAGCAGACACGTCTTTCTTTCCATTTTACAACTCAAGTTGTATGGAAGTCTTTGGAAATTTGGGGAAAACATATGACTTCCAGCGTGACTCGCGCCAGGGTTTTGACACCGCTCGGTCAAGTGAATACCCCTGTGCTTGTAACAAGAAAAATTTCTGGTGACAGCGTTTTGGGATATGTGTGAATAGTTCTGTCATGGTTTGCAATTTATTCAGAGTTATTATGTGTGAAACTGACTATTGCTTCGCATTTGGAAAGAAAGAGGAAAGAAATATTATGGCTAGTGCGACTTTAACTTCGTTTATTGAGATTTCGCGACATTTGGTCTGCGAGAGTAAATATATGCATTTGCTGCTGAGAAGGATTTTTAAGAGGAGTACGATGTTCAAGCAGGATGGAGTGTTTTATCCGGGATATAGAACAGCGATGACAAAAGAATTGTATTGGTGTAGGTCGCGCAGATTGCGAGATCTAAGTCAGTTGGAGGTAAAACCGTGAGACAGTGCACACGCGGTTTCCATTTCTCCTCGACACGTGGGGGTTAAAACAGGGCCAAGTGATACTTTTGGTTCTTTTTAATAGGCTGGAATTGCTAAAATGTGGACGACAATCATTGGCCACGGAATTGTAACATGCTGGAATGATGAAAATGTCTGTAATTGTTTTGTTTTTGTACAAACTGATAGGAACCGCTAATGAATGGGTTTGACAACACCCCCCCCCCCCCCCCCCGCCGTGTTGTGTATAATTGAGGAGATTGGATTTTATAACATCTACAACAATAAGAACAATAAGAACAACATACATAAATTTGATATAAGCGTCATACACCGGTAGAAGTGGCCAATAAAAGAATCAATAAGTTGGAACTTGGTAGGTACCGTTTATGTGGCCATAGTGGAAAATTGGCGTATGTATATGAGTGTGATACGCCGGAAATTCTGTGGATGGACTGGCCTAGGGTCGCGCAGTTAAATATTTCCCAGTTAGTAAGGGAATACTGGTGTAATTTCTATGGCATGACAAGCTATCGGTACGGAAAACGGATGATAATGAAGAAAAACCATGTAAAGGTGCAGTTAATGGACGTTTGGGCAAGTTGTCTCCTCTGGGTCGCCCATTGATTACAGCAAAGATTAATAATTATAGCAGACACGTCTTTCTTTCCATTTTACAACTCAAGTTGTATGGAAGTCTTTGGAAATTTGGGGAAAACATATGACTTCCAGCGTGACTCGCGCCAGGGTTTTGACACCGCTCGGTCAAGTGAATACCCCTGTGCTTGTAACAAGAAAAATTTCTGGTGACAGCGTTTTGGGATATGTGTGAATAGTTCTGTCATGGTTTGCAATTTATTCAGAGTTATTATGTGTGAAACTGACTATTGCTTCGCATTTGGAAAGAAAGAGGAAAGAAATATTATGGCTAGTGCGACTTTAACTTCGTTTATTGAGATTTCGCGACATTTGGTCTGCGAGAGTAAATATATGCATTTGCTGCTGAGAAGGATTTTTAAGAGGAGTACGATGTTCAAGCAGGATGGAGTGTTTTATCCGGGATATAGAACAGCGATGACAAAAGAATTGTATTGGTGTAGGTCGCGCAGATTGCGAGATCTAAGTCAGTTGGAGGTAAAACCGTGAGACAGTGCACACGCGGTTTCCATTTCTCCTCGACACGTGGGGGTTAAAACAGGGCCAAGTGATACTTTTGGTTCTTTTTAATAGGCTGGAATTGCTAAAATGTGGACGACAATCATTGGCCACGGAATTGTAACATGCTGGAATGATGAAAATGTCTGTAATTGTTTTGTTTTTGTACAAACTGATAGGAACCGCTAATGAATGGGTTTGACAACACCCCCCCCCCCCCCCCGCCGTGTTGTGTATAATTGAGGAGATTGGATTTTATAACATCTACAACAATAAGAACAATAAGAACAACATACATAAATTTGATATAAGCGTCATACACCGGTAGAAGTGGCCAATAAAAGTTTTAAATGGGTGGGTAATAATTTTTCCCCGTAATTATTACATGGATGGGTTGAGACATATTGTCTACGGGTGACAATTAAAAGCCGCGCAGTTACAATTAAATCAGAATGCGCCCAAAGGCTATGTAAATAATTTGATTATTGGTGTGATTATTTGTGTTATATTTTTAAATTCTGTCACGACAGATGTCGGTCTTGATTGGGGTTTTATTATTGTATGTATTAGTTTTATAATTTGTAATCATGTGGTGTTAGAGCAGAAAAGTTCTAGAAGTTGTTGCTGCATGAGACCAGGTAGTAAATTAAGTCTAGTTGTTTGAATTGTGCTTGGAGTTAAACATGGCTGAATTGAAAGAAAATAAGGGTATTATGTATGGGTGTTTGGAGGCTGGTGGACTATTTGTTTATTTTTATTTTTGTGTTGCTGTAGGGTACGGTTAAGTGGTGAAAAGATGATTGAAAAGGCAGTGTCAAGTCTAGCGTTCTATTGGTGACAATAGGGTCGCGCCAGATGGGCGTTGAAGTCATGGTTGACTTATTTTTGAGGTTCTTAAGAGGTCGTGTTTCATTTGAAGAACGCATTCTCTAACCTCGTGTAGTACAGGACGGAACCTGTATTTTGTTTGTCATTGAACTGTTAGCGACTTGCCAGTTGAGAATTGATTTATACAGAGCACATTAAGAAGGAAGAAAGAAATCGTCTACACGCATCTTCATGATCATATATGGTCCAGCGAGATTTTCATCATGCATAGTTTGACTTGTCTGCATGAATGGAATGGTGTCAATTTGGAAAACTGTGAAGGACAATTCAAAGCACGTGTTAGTTATTTAGCAGCATGAAGAAATTGTAGTGCACACCACAATTATAGTTGAATCGTGATGTAATGGTGTTCCAAACTTTAGCGTTTGGGGATAGGTTTTCTTAGGGATTTAGGTAACAACTGGTGTGGAATTTGTAGTGAATTAACAGTGAAAGAAACAAATAGGATCGTCTGGCACAGACTGAGTTGAAAACTATTTGGGCATTGAAGTCATGGTTGACTTGTTGGAGGTTAGTAAGAGAAGGTGTCTCTGAAGAACGCTGACCTCGTGATGTGTACAGGTGTACCAAGGTCTATTAGGAGAACGTGTGTCCTGGTGGAAACGCAATCTCCAGACCAGAGTTTTAATGTAAAGAGGAATGGTTCTGGTTGCATTTGATGTCTGTTGTTAGAGACCTATGCTTAGACAAGTCAATTTCGAGGAAGTCGTGAGGGAGTTTGAACCCGACTAAGTGGTTGAAACATTATTTCATCTTGGATTCAACTTGTTTAGATTTGGATAGTTTATGTTGTTGTATATAATCATATTGGTAATCGTTTATCGGGTGTGGGGTTAAATTTAGAAAAAAAAAAAAAAAAAAAAAAAATACTTCAAATTGTGATTTAGATCACAGAAATGTGACGTTTGTGTCACTCGGGACGAGTGATCTTTTAAAGGCGGGGGTAATGTCATAAATTTGGAGTAAGTGTTAGTGAATTTGAACCATGCTTGGGTCGTTAGTAGTGATTTTGGGTACAAGCCGAATGACTGTCCCTGTAGTAACATAGTCCATATTAAAATTCAGTAGTGTATACAAGTAGTGTGATTGAAAAGGCAGCATTTATGGTTGGAAATCAGTAAATTATAGAATGGAATCAATAAGTTGGAACTTGGTAGGTACCGTTTATGTGGCCATAGTGGAAAATTGGCGTATGTATATGAGTGTGATACGCCGGAAATTCTGTGGATGGACTGGCCTAGGGTCGCGCAGTTAAATATTTCCCAGTTAGTAAGGGAATACTGGTGTAATTTCTATGGCATGACAAGCTATCGGTACGGAAAACGGATGATAATGAAGAAAAACCATGTAAAGGTGCAGTTAATGGACGTTTGGGCAAGTTGTCTCCTCTGGGTCGCCCATTGATTACAGCAAAGATTAATAATTATAGCAGACACGTCTTTCTTTCCATTTTACAACTCAAGTTGTATGGAAGTCTTTGGAAATTTGGGGAAAACATATGACTTCCAGCGTGACTCGCGCCAGGGTTTTGACACCGCTCGGTCAAGTGAATACCCCTGTGCTTGTAACAAGAAAAATTTCTGGTGACAGCGTTTTGGGATATGTGTGAATAGTTCTGTCATGGTTTGCAATTTATTCAGAGTTATTATGTGTGAAACTGACTATTGCTTCGCATTTGGAAAGAAAGAGGAAAGAAATATTATGGCTAGTGCGACTTTAACTTCGTTTATTGAGATTTCGCGACATTTGGTCTGCGAGAGTAAATATATGCATTTGCTGCTGAGAAGGATTTTTAAGAGGAGTACGATGTTCAAGCAGGATGGAGTGTTTTATCCGGGATATAGAACAGCGATGACAAAAGAATTGTATTGGTGTAGGTCGCGCAGATTGCGAGATCTAAGTCAGTTGGAGGTAAAACCGTGAGACAGTGCACACGCGGTTTCCATTTCTCCTCGACACGTGGGGGTTAAAACAGGGCCAAGTGATACTTTTGGTTCTTTTTAATAGGCTGGAATTGCTAAAATGTGGACGACAATCATTGGCCACGGAATTGTAACATGCTGGAATGATGAAAATGTCTGTAATTGTTTTGTTTTTGTACAAACTGATAGGAACCGCTAATGAATGGGTTTGACAACACCCCCCCCCCCCCCCGCCGTGTTGTGTATAATTGAGGAGATTGGATTTTATAACATCTACAACAATAAGAACAATAAGAACAACATACATAAATTTGATATAAGCGTCATACACCGGTAGAAGTGGCCAATAAAAGTTTTAAATGGGTGGGTAATAATTTTTCCCCGTAATTATTACATGGATGGGTTGAGACATATTGTCTACGGGTGACAATTAAAAGCCGCGCAGTTACAATTAAATCAGAATGCGCCCAAAGGCTATGTAAATAATTTGATTATTGGTGTGATTATTTGTGTTATATTTTTAAATTCTGTCACGACAGATGTCGGTCTTGATTGGGGTTTTATTATTGTATGTATTAGTTTTATAATTTGTAATCATGTGGTGTTAGAGCAGAAAAGTTCTAGAAGTTGTTGCTGCATGAGACCAGGTAGTAAATTAAGTCTAGTTGTTTGAATTGTGCTTGGAGTTAAACATGGCTGAATTGAAAGAAAATAAGGGTATTATGTATGGGTGTTTGGAGGCTGGTGGACTATTTGTTTATTTTTATTTTTGTGTTGCTGTAGGGTACGGTTAAGTGGTGAAAAGATGATTGAAAAGGCAGTGTCAAGTCTAGCGTTCTATTGGTGACAATAGGGTCGCGCCAGATGGGCGTTGAAGTCATGGTTGACTTATTTTTGAGGTTCTTAAGAGGTCGTGTTTCATTTGAAGAACGCATTCTCTAACCTCGTGTAGTACAGGACGGAACCTGTATTTTGTTTGTCATTGAACTGTTAGCGACTTGCCAGTTGAGAATTGATTTATACAGAGCACATTAAGAAGGAAGAAAGAAATCGTCTACACGCATCTTCATGATCATATATGGTCCAGCGAGATTTTCATCATGCATAGTTTGACTTGTCTGCATGAATGGAATGGTGTCAATTTGGAAAACTGTGAAGGACAATTCAAAGCACGTGTTAGTTATTTAGCAGCATGAAGAAATTGTAGTGCACACCACAATTATAGTTGAATCGTGATGTAATGGTGTTCCAAACTTTAGCGTTTGGGGATAGGTTTTCTTAGGGATTTAGGTAACAACTGGTGTGGAATTTGTAGTGAATTAACAGTGAAAGAAACAAATAGGATCGTCTGGCACAGACTGAGTTGAAAACTATTTGGGCATTGAAGTCATGGTTGACTTGTTGGAGGTTAGTAAGAGAAGGTGTCTCTGAAGAACGCTGACCTCGTGATGTGTACAGGTGTACCAAGGTCTATTAGGAGAACGTGTGTCCTGGTGGAAACGCAATCTCCAGACCAGAGTTTTAATGTAAAGAGGAATGGTTCTGGTTGCATTTGATGTCTGTTGTTAGAGACCTATGCTTAGACAAGTCAATTTCGAGGAAGTCATGAGGGAGTTTGAACCCGACTAAGTGGTTGAAACATTATTTCATCTTGGATTCAACTTGTTTAGATTTGGATAGTTTATGTTGTTGTATATAATCATATTGGTAATCGTTTATCGGGTGTGGGGTTAAATTTAGAAAAAAAAAAAAAAAAAAAAAAAATACTTCAAATTGTGATTTAGATCACAGAAATGTGACGTTTGTGTCACTCGGGACGAGTGATCTTTTAAAGGCGGGGGTAATGTCATAAATTTGGAGTAAGTGTTAGTGAATTTGAACCATGCTTGGGTCGTTAGTAGTGATTTTGGGTACAAGCCGAATGACTGTCCCTGTAGTAACATAGTCCATATTAAAATTCAGTAGTGTATACAAGTAGTGTGATTGAAAAGGCAGCATTTATGGTTGGAAATCAGTAAATTATAGAATGGAATCAATAAGTTGGAACTTGGTAGGTACCGTTTATGTGGCCATAGTGGAAAATTGGCGTATGTATATGAGTGTGATACGCCGGAAATTCTGTGGATGGACTGGCCTAGGGTCGCGCAGTTAAATATTTCCCAGTTAGTAAGGGAATACTGGTGTAATTTCTATGGCATGACAAGCTATCGGTACGGAAAACGGATGATAATGAAGAAAAACCATGTAAAGGTGCAGTTAATGGACGTTTGGGCAAGTTGTCTCCTCTGGGTCGCCCATTGATTACAGCAAAGATTAATAATTATAGCAGACACGTCTTTCTTTCCATTTTACAACTCAAGTTGTATGGAAGTCTTTGGAAATTTGGGGAAAACATATGACTTCCAGCGTGACTCGCGCCAGGGTTTTGACACCGCTCGGTCAAGTGAATACCCCTGTGCTTGTAACAAGAAAAATTTCTGGTGACAGCGTTTTGGGATATGTGTGAATAGTTCTGTCATGGTTTGCAATTTATTCAGAGTTATTATGTGTGAAACTGACTATTGCTTCGCATTTGGAAAGAAAGAGGAAAGAAATATTATGGCTAGTGCGACTTTAACTTCGTTTATTGAGATTTCGCGACATTTGGTCTGCGAGAGTAAATATATGCATTTGCTGCTGAGAAGGATTTTTAAGAGGAGTACGATGTTCAAGCAGGATGGAGTGTTTTATCCGGGATATAGAACAGCGATGACAAAAGAATTGTATTGGTGTAGGTCGCGCAGATTGCGAGATCTAAGTCAGTTGGAGGTAAAACCGTGAGACAGTGCACACGCGGTTTCCATTTCTCCTCGACACGTGGGGGTTAAAACAGGGCCAAGTGATACTTTTGGTTCTTTTTAATAGGCTGGAATTGCTAAAATGTGGACGACAATCATTGGCCACGGAATTGTAACATGCTGGAATGATGAAAATGTCTGTAATTGTTTTGTTTTTGTACAAACTGATAGGAACCGCTAATGAATGGGTTTGACAACACACCCCCCCCCCCCCCCCCGCCGTGTTGTGTATAATTGAGGAGATTGGATTTTATAACATCTACAACAATAAGAACAATAAGAACAACATACATAAATTTGATATAAGCGTCATACACCGGTAGAAGTGGCCAATAAAAGTTTTAAATGGGTGGGTAATAATTTTTCCCCGTAATTATTACATGGATGGGTTGAGACATATTGTCTACGGGTGACAATTAAAAGCCGCGCAGTTACAATTAAATCAGAATGCGCCCAAAGGCTATGTAAATAATTTGATTATTGGTGTGATTATTTGTGTTATATTTTTAAATTCTGTCACGACAGATGTCGGTCTTGATTGGGGTTTTATTATTGTATGTATTAGTTTTATAATTTGTAATCATGTGGTGTTAGAGCAGAAAAGTTCTAGAAGTTGTTGCTGCATGAGACCAGGTAGTAAATTAAGTCTAGTTGTTTGAATTGTGCTTGGAGTTAAACATGGCTGAATTGAAAGAAAATAAGGGTATTATGTATGGGTGTTTGGAGGCTGGTGGACTATTTGTTTATTTTTATTTTTGTGTTGCTGTAGGGTACGGTTAAGTGGTGAAAAGATGATTGAAAAGGCAGTGTCAAGTCTAGCGTTCTATTGGTGACAATAGGGTCGCGCCAGATGGGCGTTGAAGTCATGGTTGACTTATTTTTGAGGTTCTTAAGAGGTCGTGTTTCATTTGAAGAACGCATTCTCTAACCTCGTGTAGTACAGGACGGAACCTGTATTTTGTTTGTCATTGAACTGTTAGCGACTTGCCAGTTGAGAATTGATTTATACAGAGCACATTAAGAAGGAAGAAAGAAATCGTCTACACGCATCTTCATGATCATATATGGTCCAGCGAGATTTTCATCATGCATAGTTTGACTTGTCTGCATGAATGGAATGGTGTCAATTTGGAAAACTGTGAAGGACAATTCAAAGCACGTGTTAGTTATTTAGCAGCATGAAGAAATTGTAGTGCACACCACAATTATAGTTGAATCGTGATGTAATGGTGTTCCAAACTTTAGCGTTTGGGGATAGGTTTTCTTAGGGATTTAGGTAACAACTGGTGTGGAATTTGTAGTGAATTAACAGTGAAAGAAACAAATAGGATCGTCTGGCACAGACTGAGTTGAAAACTATTTGGGCATTGAAGTCATGGTTGACTTGTTGGAGGTTAGTAAGAGAAGGTGTCTCTGAAGAACGCTGACCTCGTGATGTGTACAGGTGTACCAAGGTCTATTAGGAGAACGTGTGTCCTGGTGGAAACGCAATCTCCAGACCAGAGTTTTAATGTAAAGAGGAATGGTTCTGGTTGCATTTGATGTCTGTTGTTAGAGACCTATGCTTAGACAAGTCAATTTCGAGGAAGTCGTGAGGGAGTTTGAACCCGACTAAGTGGTTGAAACATTATTTCATCTTGGATTCAACTTGTTTAGATTTGGATAGTTTATGTTGTTGTATATAATCATATTGGTAATCGTTTATCGGGTGTGGGGTTAAATTTAGAAAAAAAAAAAAAAAAAAAAAAAATACTTCAAATTGTGATTTAGATCACAGAAATGTGACGTTTGTGTCACTCGGGACGAGTGATCTTTTAAAGGCGGGGGTAATGTCATAAATTTGGAGTAAGTGTTAGTGAATTTGAACCATGCTTGGGTCGTTAGTAGTGATTTTGGGTACAAGCCGAATGACTGTCCCTGTAGTAACATAGTCCATATTAAAATTCAGTAGTGTATACAAGTAGTGTGATTGAAAAGGCAGCATTTATGGTTGGAAATCAGTAAATTATAGAATGGAATCAATAAGTTGGAACTTGGTAGGTACCGTTTATGTGGCCATAGTGGAAAATTGGCGTATGTATATGAGTGTGATACGCCGGAAATTCTGTGGATGGACTGGCCTAGGGTCGCGCAGTTAAATATTTCCCAGTTAGTAAGGGAATACTGGTGTAATTTCTATGGCATGACAAGCTATCGGTACGGAAAACGGATGATAATGAAGAAAAACCATGTAAAGGTGCAGTTAATGGACGTTTGGGCAAGTTGTCTCCTCTGGGTCGCCCATTGATTACAGCAAAGATTAATAATTATAGCAGACACGTCTTTCTTTCCATTTTACAACTCAAGTTGTATGGAAGTCTTTGGAAATTTGGGGAAAACATATGACTTCCAGCGTGACTCGCGCCAGGGTTTTGACACCGCTCGGTCAAGTGAATACCCCTGTGCTTGTAACAAGAAAAATTTCTGGTGACAGCGTTTTGGGATATGTGTGAATAGTTCTGTCATGGTTTGCAATTTATTCAGAGTTATTATGTGTGAAACTGACTATTGCTTCGCATTTGGAAAGAAAGAGGAAAGAAATATTATGGCTAGTGCGACTTTAACTTCGTTTATTGAGATTTCGCGACATTTGGTCTGCGAGAGTAAATATATGCATTTGCTGCTGAGAAGGATTTTTAAGAGGAGTACGATGTTCAAGCAGGATGGAGTGTTTTATCCGGGATATAGAACAGCGATGACAAAAGAATTGTATTGGTGTAGGTCGCGCAGATTGCGAGATCTAAGTCAGTTGGAGGTAAAACCGTGAGACAGTGCACACGCGGTTTCCATTTCTCCTCGACACGTGGGGGTTAAAACAGGGCCAAGTGATACTTTTGGTTCTTTTTAATAGGCTGGAATTGCTAAAATGTGGACGACAATCATTGGCCACGGAATTGTAACATGCTGGAATGATGAAAATGTCTGTAATTGTTTTGTTTTTGTACAAACTGATAGGAACCGCTAATGAATGGGTTTGACAACACCCCCCCCCCCCCCCCCCCGCCGTGTTGTGTATAATTGAGGAGATTGGATTTTATAACATCTACAACAATAAGAACAATAAGAACAACATACATAAATTTGATATAAGCGTCATACACCGGTAGAAGTGGCCAATAAAAGTTTTAAATGGGTGGGTAATAATTTTTCCCCGTAATTATTACATGGATGGGTTGAGACATATTGTCTACGGGTGACAATTAAAAGCCGCGCAGTTACAATTAAATCAGAATGCGCCCAAAGGCTATGTAAATAATTTGATTATTGGTGTGATTATTTGTGTTATATTTTTAAATTCTGTCACGACAGATGTCGGTCTTGATTGGGGTTTTATTATTGTATGTATTAGTTTTATAATTTGTAATCATGTGGTGTTAGAGCAGAAAAGTTCTAGAAGTTGTTGCTGCATGAGACCAGGTAGTAAATTAAGTCTAGTTGTTTGAATTGTGCTTGGAGTTAAACATGGCTGAATTGAAAGAAAATAAGGGTATTATGTATGGGTGTTTGGAGGCTGGTGGACTATTTGTTTATTTTTATTTTTGTGTTGCTGTAGGGTACGGTTAAGTGGTGAAAAGATGATTGAAAAGGCAGTGTCAAGTCTAGCGTTCTATTGGTGACAATAGGGTCGCGCCAGATGGGCGTTGAAGTCATGGTTGACTTATTTTTGAGGTTCTTAAGAGGTCGTGTTTCATTTGAAGAACGCATTCTCTAACCTCGTGTAGTACAGGACGGAACCTGTATTTTGTTTGTCATTGAACTGTTAGCGACTTGCCAGTTGAGAATTGATTTATACAGAGCACATTAAGAAGGAAGAAAGAAATCGTCTACACGCATCTTCATGATCATATATGGTCCAGCGAGATTTTCATCATGCATAGTTTGACTTGTCTGCATGAATGGAATGGTGTCAATTTGGAAAACTGTGAAGGACAATTCAAAGCACGTGTTAGTTATTTAGCAGCATGAAGAAATTGTAGTGCACACCACAATTATAGTTGAATCGTGATGTAATGGTGTTCCAAACTTTAGCGTTTGGGGATAGGTTTTCTTAGGGATTTAGGTAACAACTGGTGTGGAATTTGTAGTGAATTAACAGTGAAAGAAACAAATAGGATCGTCTGGCACAGACTGAGTTGAAAACTATTTGGGCATTGAAGTCATGGTTGACTTGTTGGAGGTTAGTAAGAGAAGGTGTCTCTGAAGAACGCTGACCTCGTGATGTGTACAGGTGTACCAAGGTCTATTAGGAGAACGTGTGTCCTGGTGGAAACGCAATCTCCAGACCAGAGTTTTAATGTAAAGAGGAATGGTTCTGGTTGCATTTGATGTCTGTTGTTAGAGACCTATGCTTAGACAAGTCAATTTCGAGGAAGTCGTGAGGGAGTTTGAACCCGACTAAGTGGTTGAAACATTATTTCATCTTGGATTCAACTTGTTTAGATTTGGATAGTTTATGTTGTTGTATATAATCATATTGGTAATCGTTTATCGGGTGTGGGGTTAAATTTAGAAAAAAAAAAAAAAAAAAAAAAAATACTTCAAATTGTGATTTAGATCACAGAAATGTGACGTTTGTGTCACTCGGGACGAGTGATCTTTTAAAGGCGGGGGTAATGTCATAAATTTGGAGTAAGTGTTAGTGAATTTGAACCATGCTTGGGTCGTTAGTAGTGATTTTGGGTACAAGCCGAATGACTGTCCCTGTAGTAACATAGTCCATATTAAAATTCAGTAGTGTATACAAGTAGTGTGATTGAAAAGGCAGCATTTATGGTTGGAAATCAGTAAATTATAGAATGGAATCAATAAGTTGGAACTTGGTAGGTACCGTTTATGTGGCCATAGTGGAAAATTGGCGTATGTATATGAGTGTGATACGCCGGAAATTCTGTGGATGGACTGGCCTAGGGTCGCGCAGTTAAATATTTCCCAGTTAGTAAGGGAATACTGGTGTAATTTCTATGGCATGACAAGCTATCGGTACGGAAAACGGATGATAATGAAGAAAAACCATGTAAAGGTGCAGTTAATGGACGTTTGGGCAAGTTGTCTCCTCTGGGTCGCCCATTGATTACAGCAAAGATTAATAATTATAGCAGACACGTCTTTCTTTCCATTTTACAACTCAAGTTGTATGGAAGTCTTTGGAAATTTGGGGAAAACATATGACTTCCAGCGTGACTCGCGCCAGGGTTTTGACACCGCTCGGTCAAGTGAATACCCCTGTGCTTGTAACAAGAAAAATTTCTGGTGACAGCGTTTTGGGATATGTGTGAATAGTTCTGTCATGGTTTGCAATTTATTCAGAGTTATTATGTGTGAAACTGACTATTGCTTCGCATTTGGAAAGAAAGAGGAAAGAAATATTATGGCTAGTGCGACTTTAACTTCGTTTATTGAGATTTCGCGACATTTGGTCTGCGAGAGTAAATATATGCATTTGCTGCTGAGAAGGATTTTTAAGAGGAGTACGATGTTCAAGCAGGATGGAGTGTTTTATCCGGGATATAGAACAGCGATGACAAAAGAATTGTATTGGTGTAGGTCGCGCAGATTGCGAGATCTAAGTCAGTTGGAGGTAAAACCGTGAGACAGTGCACACGCGGTTTCCATTTCTCCTCGACACGTGGGGGTTAAAACAGGGCCAAGTGATACTTTTGGTTCTTTTTAATAGGCTGGAATTGCTAAAATGTGGACGACAATCATTGGCCACGGAATTGTAACATGCTGGAATGATGAAAATGTCTGTAATTGTTTTGTTTTTGTACAAACTGATAGGAACCGCTAATGAATGGGTTTGACAACACCCCCCCCCCCCCCCCCCGCCGTGTTGTGTATAATTGAGGAGATTGGATTTTATAACATCTACAACAATAAGAACAATAAGAACAACATACATAAATTTGATATAAGCGTCATACACCGGTAGAAGTGGCCAATAAAAGTTTTAAATGGGTGGGTAATAATTTTTCCCCGTAATTATTACATGGATGGGTTGAGACATATTGTCTACGGGTGACAATTAAAAGCCGCGCAGTTACAATTAAATCAGAATGCGCCCAAAGGCTATGTAAATAATTTGATTATTGGTGTGATTATTTGTGTTATATTTTTAAATTCTGTCACGACAGATGTCGGTCTTGATTGGGGTTTTATTATTGTATGTATTAGTTTTATAATTTGTAATCATGTGGTGTTAGAGCAGAAAAGTTCTAGAAGTTGTTGCTGCATGAGACCAGGTAGTAAATTAAGTCTAGTTGTTTGAATTGTGCTTGGAGTTAAACATGGCTGAATTGAAAGAAAATAAGGGTATTATGTATGGGTGTTTGGAGGCTGGTGGACTATTTGTTTATTTTTATTTTTGTGTTGCTGTAGGGTACGGTTAAGTGGTGAAAAGATGATTGAAAAGGCAGTGTCAAGTCTAGCGTTCTATTGGTGACAATAGGGTCGCGCCAGATGGGCGTTGAAGTCATGGTTGACTTATTTTTGAGGTTCTTAAGAGGTCGTGTTTCATTTGAAGAACGCATTCTCTAACCTCGTGTAGTACAGGACGGAACCTGTATTTTGTTTGTCATTGAACTGTTAGCGACTTGCCAGTTGAGAATTGATTTATACAGAGCACATTAAGAAGGAAGAAAGAAATCGTCTACACGCATCTTCATGATCATATATGGTCCAGCGAGATTTTCATCATGCATAGTTTGACTTGTCTGCATGAATGGAATGGTGTCAATTTGGAAAACTGTGAAGGACAATTCAAAGCACGTGTTAGTTATTTAGCAGCATGAAGAAATTGTAGTGCACACCACAATTATAGTTGAATCGTGATGTAATGGTGTTCCAAACTTTAGCGTTTGGGGATAGGTTTTCTTAGGGATTTAGGTAACAACTGGTGTGGAATTTGTAGTGAATTAACAGTGAAAGAAACAAATAGGATCGTCTGGCACAGACTGAGTTGAAAACTATTTGGGCATTGAAGTCATGGTTGACTTGTTGGAGGTTAGTAAGAGAAGGTGTCTCTGAAGAACGCTGACCTCGTGATGTGTACAGGTGTACCAAGGTCTATTAGGAGAACGTGTGTCCTGGTGGAAACGCAATCTCCAGACCAGAGTTTTAATGTAAAGAGGAATGGTTCTGGTTGCATTTGATGTCTGTTGTTAGAGACCTATGCTTAGACAAGTCAATTTCGAGGAAGTCGTGAGGGAGTTTGAACCCGACTAAGTGGTTGAAACATTATTTCATCTTGGATTCAACTTGTTTAGATTTGGATAGTTTATGTTGTTGTATATAATCATATTGGTAATCGTTTATCGGGTGTGGGGTTAAATTTAGAAAAAAAAAAAAAAAAAAAAAAAATACTTCAAATTGTGATTTAGATCACAGAAATGTGACGTTTGTGTCACTCGGGACGAGTGATCTTTTAAAGGCGGGGGTAATGTCATAAATTTGGAGTAA
>JAQISU010000790.1:0-43942 GCA_029339505.1 Unio delphinus | reverse complement strand
TGTCACATCCGACTCGAGAATATAGTTAAGGCTGTCGCATCTGTCTGTGATCTATGTTTGCAAAAGTGGATAGTTTGCTACGATTACCCTCTTTTGAAAAAACTTCTATAATATTAAAATTGTGGAGGAATCGCTGTTAAACATATAGAAGGACAAATCTATAAAATGAACATCGCGTTCAAACTTAAAGGTTTAATATCAGATATAATAAAATCCTGAAGTGCAAACGCATACTTTGGATTTCCCGTCTATTAAGTTAACTATTAGAAATACTTCAGTAGAAACCTAGGTATCAAATTATATCTTGAATATCTCGGCGTCTCTCAGAAACACGAAAGAGAATTTGACATTGTAACATGAAAATAATAAACCCCAAAGAAACAAACATGATTTGATAATGTCTTCCAAGTGACAAGAAATATGAGATTACCGGTCCGTTTATAAAATACCTATTCAGATGAATGTAAATTAGTTTGGAGTGTGGAGATGCATAAATTATCATTTATATTTGACTAACGTATGACAAATTATATCAACATGATACAGAGTCTTAAATACGTTCAAAGCACGACATACCCTAGGTGAGTAATACATACGTCTAGATGATTATGTTCACGCAACATAACGTTTGGTATATTGTTGGTCACAGGCAAAACAACCTCATCATTCTGCGCTCATAATACAATTAGAGTAACCATATCGTATATTTTAATGCAATTCTTCGTACCTACATTTACCATATACACATATATAACTATTTAAAACATGTTTACTAACATCTTTAGATAAACCAACCTTATCTCTTTTATTTTTTTTATTAAAAAGTCTGGAATATTGATGCACTCCTCAGTCGCGATTCTATAGCTCCTTTACCTACCTACAACTACTACTACTACTACTAAAAAAGCAGGTCATCGTGAGTTTGATCCCCGGCCGCGCTTTACCAAAGACTTACAAATACGGTACTAACAACTGCCTCTCTAGTGCTAGGCATCTCTATGAATTGCCACGTAAGAGACATCGTATATATATATATATATATATATATATATATATATATATATATATATATATATATATATATATATATATATATGATTGAGGCGCTAGGCGCTCGGCATTAAGAGATTAGTGTTAAGACTGGTCGGCTAGGTGTGAGGATAATGTGCCTGGTTGGGACACCATGCATCATGTCTGCGGCATGATGCTTCAGTGCTATAGATTACTATGAATTGCCACACTAAAGACATCGTATATAAAGAACTGAAAAAAACGTTACAAATCCTGATCACACAACCACAAGAATAATAATAATAATAATAATAATAATAATAATAATAATAATAATAATAATAATAATAGTTACAATAATAACAACAACAATATTAATGATGATACTACTACTACTAATAATAACCGAAATAACATCATCATCGTGTGTTGCCCAAGAAAGAAAACGTATATGCAGCGTGCACCTCTATCTCTGCATATAATTACTATGGTTACATAAGCTTTATTGAAACGAGAGTCTTTTGAACTAAGATCAATGTTCATTGAAGCAGTCGTTTCTCAAACTCTCAAAATTTTGCAATCCCTTTTTACATCGTTAGGGTCTGAAACTAAGGAATAGAAAAGAGGGAATATCACAAAGTTTAGTAAATATCAACAAATAATTTATCACCAAAGAAAACAAAGTGATAATTTAGAAGAATGTACAGTAATGCGAATTCAGTCATACCATAAATAAAAATTCGATCAGCAGTCTTTTAATGGATAATGTTTAAATTATTGTGGTGCTCGAAATGAGATCCAGCGCAAAATGCTTTGGTGTGTCTGTATATTTAAATGTACTAAGGAACCAGAAGCCTGAAGTGTGATGATGGACTTACAATTAATCAAAAAGTTATAGTCTAAGCTGTCCTTGTATGAATTCCCAATAATTCCAATTAATCTTTCTGGCATTTTGTATGGAGTTTAGGACCATCATGTCTGTGGTTCCTGATCCTTAGACGAATCCACACTATCTCTCTGCAGAATTCCTTGATCAATACGATTCACTATGCAATTTATCAGAATCCTGGCGATGCTTTAGCCAGTGATTGACAGTAACAGGATGCATCGATTCTTGTCGTAGGATTGTCTATCGCCTTACCATGTCCTCGTTGACTGGAAGAGTTCGGTCAGTTTGTATATCATGTGAAAGACTCAGACTTTGGAGACTACTGCTGGTATGACATCGCTTTAAGGTCATTGGCGTTTTACAAAAGGGCAATTGGTCTTTCAGTTTCAGTCAGCGATGGAGATGTATAACGTGGTATGTTGATGTCAACTTTGGACAGCAATCGATGTTCGTGATGTGCTTCGTCAACATTTATATGGTGTCCATTCTTTGGCAGCGAACGGTGTGCAGCTGTCAGTACTTGAAATTGAGTTCCGCCAATATGTATGAGGTTTCCTTTTTTTGAGAGTTAACAGTGTGCAGCTGACAGCACTTGATATTGTGGCCGGTAGAAAGTCGTCAAGGTATCACAAAGGTTCATCGTGACAATGTTGTACGCCTCATTACTAAGTGATACATGTCTTACACATATGAGAGTAACGTTTGTCAGAAAACAGTACACATCTGCTGTAATGTACAAATTTAAGGAGTTCTTGAATGTTGAAAGTACCAAAGACTCATAAATCTGCGATTCTGGTTCAATTGGTATCATGAAGAGTGTTGGCAAGTAATATTTACCATTTTGATACATAAATGACTATCTAAATACTTGTTTTGAGAAGTAACAATAACAAGAACGGCAATAGTAATTATCAGCGTCATACATTGCTGCTTCAGGAAAACGTCGCATGAACATCATTCTGGACTTACAATGAATGAGATTCCATATCGTTACTTGAACGAGAGCCTTTTGAGTAAAGAAAAGCCTATTTAAACGGTCTTTCTCGTAGAACTTTTAACGGACTCTGTAACTTTCGTTTTTTGTTAGTGATAAGTAGGACATAATGCTTTTGCCGACCAGAGAGGAAACGATGTTGGAAAGATATAGAAGAGGAACCGACTGCAATTGGGAGAATTTTGCACAATCAACATTTTTTCAAAATAGTGTTCTTTTAAAGTTATATTCAAACACATAATGAGAGAGAGAGATCAAGATCATGCTGTTTCATCCGTTGAAGTCAGAGTCGATATTAACAATCACATTTATTGATACAAGAGAGTAAGCCAAGAGGTGGATGACAAAAGCCAAGTAACTAAACTAAAAGTAACATTGCACACAAAACCTTTGGTTACGATTCTACATTCACTAATGTGGTCTGAATATGTGCTATGACCGAACGGCATCAGCGAGTTAAAATATTATCTTGCAGTGTATAATCTGAAATATGGTTAGGTATGATTCATTATTGTTTGGATATATAGTTCTTCCACGTATATGTTAAAGCGTTTTTTCAAGTAATATAGAAATACATAATTTTCTCATTTTGTAACAAGTCCTGTAGCTCAGTGCAGACCTGTCCTAAGAGACTGTCATTAAGAAATGTAGTTGATGGCGAGTCATTCATTTCGACCCCAGAGATGTAAATAAAATTTTTTTTTTAACGTCTCTCAAGAGTTAAGAAATCATCAATCAGAATTAAATTCTGTACAATGCACTCATTCTATTTAACAAATCAGCGGCAAAGTCTATCGTCGAACGTTAGTTCCGACTCGACATTACTCAAACACTTAGACATTTTGTTTGCCAGTCTCCACAATTGTGAAAAGAATCAAATATTGATTTAATATTAATCTAAAAAAAACGGATGCATATGCATCTTGCAATACTCTTGATATCAACATCTTTTAACGAAACATAACGATATTTCTTTCAACAAAGCTTTTACCACGCTTGCTATTCTGGGAAAGTCCTGCATTTAAATTTTGAACTTCAAATCCTGGTAAATTAATTTGTCCCAAAAGCCAATATAATCTTTGAATAAAGTATATTTGCTGGTATTTGGATTTTTACGAATGGTAATTCAACAATAGTTCTCACGAAGCACTGCCATTGATAATCTGACTCTGGTTAAAATGTGCTACAAGATGGTTCAAGCCCATCGAACCTATCTCTCAATCGCTCCCGTGGGCTTCGATATACCCTGAATCCGTTTTAAACTAAAACTGCGATATGTCTATATACTACTAATCAATCCTACTTGGTAAGATTAAACCACTTCTCCTAATCATATTATGTTCACTACAACACGTATAAACAACGTTCTACCAGGAAACATCTTAAAGCTAGCACAGAATACGCTTAAAAAGTTAAACAAAGACTATAACTATATATTTTGTTCCTCTTATAGTTCATTATATTGTCTGTATTCAGACATATTTACGCCTATGTGTCTGTTAACACTGGTCTCAAACGGTCTATACAAATACATCAGTGTCTTCTATTAAAATCAGACATTAATCCGTCAAATACAACTGTGTTAGTTTTCCAAGAGTATTATCAGTTTTGTTATCGCATGCTTAAGAAAAAAAATCAATCATCAACGTATTCAGAGCTCATTAATGACGAGAAGATGCATTGAAAGAAATACAACAATGGCGAATTACCTGTTTCACCAAGAAAAGCGACAACATCGTATTGCAGTAAATTGACCTACTGCATCTGTTTGTGAACAAGCTGAACGCTTGTCTGTGTCCATAAAGTATTAATATTATTATATAGTTTTCTCGCTCTTTGGCATAGGACATCATTTCTTGAGAAAAAAATACGCCATGTTGCTTTCTAATCTAATCCATTCTAACACATACCTTGAACGGCATTCAAAATGAATAAGGCAGCATTCTGTACAGATTTGATTCTGGACAGCACGATCCTTTTAAACATCTTAGAAATTGCTGGAATGAACGTAATTGAGCTGTAATTACCTGGGTTACATTTTCGTGTGTTGCATCACTTAATAAGGTAATTGCTCTAACTGACTTGCCCTTGCATTGGATGTACTGAAACTTCGAAAGTGCATCGTTGACTCCTAAATATGAAGTGGTACTAAATGATATTGTCATATCTCCCTACCTTGTTATGGTCAACGTGAAAACGTACAATCGACACATAATCGACTACAACTGTGAACATTATCTTAATGTTTACACATGAATAACACTAGTAAACATGTGTTTTTGTTTCATTATGTGGAAGAACTATAGCACCTAAAAGTGATTTCTTGATTTCTGTAAAATATTAATTGGGTCTCCATAAGTAATGTTACAGAAAACCGTTTAGGGACATTGTCTGACCTATATGCTATGAACTGCATGCTGAGTACAGCTCAGTTAACATTCTTAATCTTGAATTCATTCAACTGCAGTTGACTTTAAGGTCATTAATGCATGACAAATCAAGACAAAACAACATAGCTATGTTCTTCCATACGGTATGAATGACGAATTTTTCTCAGCTTTCGGGACGTAGAATTCATATAACAAATAGATCAGACAACTGCATATTAAATATTAAACCTAGCCAGGAACAAGAGCGGGAAAAAAGGGAAATATGTTATTACTTGTCTTTGATGAAGGTAGTATCGGATTTGAGTGGCCATTCACCACAAAAATAGCTGCTCCAAATTTAGAATGCACGGTATAAACTGATATAGTTGAGTTTATAAAAATATACTCTAAAGAAAATTCAAAACAATCTATGGCATGGGAAATGACTTAAAAACGGAAAACAAATGCAGCGCATGAAAATGTAAACACAATACCTACTAATAGATCGTAATCAATGGTAAGCGGCATAAAAGTTTCATTAGGTACCGCATTCCATAGACTGGTATCACCTCCCTTACATCTCTCAATGACTTTCATCGCCATTTGTTGCCTTCGTCAATTGAAGCATGTGATAGAAAAGTAGAGTCAATACTATTAGGAGACCGAAGCTGCTCTTTCACGTTTCAGCGATCCGACATGTGTTAATTGTATATTTAATGTAGCTTTAAACCATTTTCAGTCATATGCAGTATGGCAGTTTATACTGATGCCAAACACTGGGGCATCTTGTCGTCCTGTCATTAACCTCTCTTTGTTAAGCGCCAAGTGAGGCACCTGTTAGTACCTTTTTTGCTACTTTTTGGCATGGCTCAGCCGGGGATCCAACACACGACCTCTCCCATCAAACCATCACGAAAAATGTATCATGACAAGCAAACTCTGCCCTAATCTATCAGGCGCCGCCACTGCTGATTGTGTCAAAGACATTTTTCAGGTTGATGAATGTCGTGGCATTTCTCAAGTAGCTCACAACTACCATATATGTTGTCACTCGTGTTTTCCTAAAGCCACACTGACAACGGGATCCATTGATCAATGTGACTTACAATGGGATGTATCAGAAGTAATGCTAGGATTTTTCCTGTTACGGAAAACAAGGAGCTGTCCGAAGCTTGTCCAAGGATTGTCTATTTGCCTTTGCACTTATTAAAGTGGACGATGGCTTCTACCTTGAACTCCTTGTGCATGTCAGCTATTTGTATATACTACTCAAAGCTTGTGGAAGAAAAGTCTATTTCCTTTTAGCTTTTAAGAATGGGTGATGGATGCGTCCTTATTCTTATAGGGGATATCCATCTGAGTCCACGTTGACTGGAGTTGCTCATTCAGTGTTTGTATCACGTGTGAGTCTCCGGTTTGATAGACATTTCCTGGTAGCACACTGCTTCAGGTGCTTTGTAAGTTGACACCAGGTCAATTGCTTACTTCAGATTCAGTTAGGGTTGTAGGGTCAAAAAGTGATATGCTGTTTTCCACTTGGAGCCGTCCATCAATCGTTTCCTCATCTATAGAGTTGTTGAGGTATTCGGCCCATCTTTCAAGTACGTTTATTTGACAGTGGGGAGTGTGGTACTGTCAGCATTCAATATTTTCTTCCGTTGATTTTCTTAAAAATAAAATAGAGGTTCTTCGTATTCTCGTCTGAGTAAAACCTAATGTGATATTTGTATTGGTCATCCATGATGCTTGAGTCATGTAAGTCGGTGCGTGTGCATTTGGCTGCCCTCCAGATGATGTTGCTTGCTGTCTTCTGTAGCGTATGTTTCTCATTCAGACGTGCTAACTGGCAGTATCGTCCTACTGAAACCAGTGTTGATGGTTACGTGTGATGGAACCGAAGATTTTGGATGCAATGGAGAGGAGAGTTTCTGGATAATTTTGACAACTGTCTTTATATTTTCGGACTTCATAAGATAAATATTAATTTGCATGATACAAAGGTAATGAGTCATAACTGAATAAACCGCAAAAAGCAAAGACTATTGAAACTCACCAATATGCAGAAAAGATTATTGTGACAAATTATAAAAGATATATTAGAGTAAGTATAACAATATTCGATTAATTGGAAGAAAGAACTAAATGTATTCACGTACTTTAGACATTGAGGTATCCAGTGCTACACTGTTTCAATAAAATGACTATGTTTAGTTTTCAATTTTTCATATACTTTAATACGTACTCTTTTAACAGGTGATCGCTGTCACGGAATTGTATACGACTATGTTCAATATGTATATGTGGTAAAAAAAATCTAGTCTCTATTTCGTTACTGCGTACAGCCTTACCGAGAGTAGTTTATTATTTTTGGGGTATTTTTAGTTATTTCGACATAATGAGCGAACACTCAGCTCATGCTGCACGTGCGAAATTGCCTGCAGTTTAAAGTACCTAGCTGCGCATATGTCACAGCTAGGGGTATATAAGGACGAAATTATAAGACAGAAATCACATCACGATCCAGTCTTGTCGGAAAAAGCTTCCATCCTTAAAGGAGCAATCTATCAGCTAAAAGAGATAACAATAGATTTAACTTTGTTCTCATTGCTATTTGTATTATGATATAATTCATTGTTTTACATATTAGATGTTTAATATTTATTATAAAATCTATAGAATAAATACATAGGTTAGGCAGCGCCATTTTATCAGAAGTACTATATTTTGTTTCATTAGTTCTTTTGTATCTGAACATAATTGAGTTCAATTATACGCTGCATGCTTAACGTTAAATGTACATGGATAATTATTTCATGTGCGTGCATGCGCTACATATGTGAGAATACTTGACTGTGTCTTATGTATTACACGGTTCGGTTGTTTTAATTTTAGCTGAGTGGGGGCCGTTGGTGCCCGGGTGCGGTGCCATGTTGTGGTGTCCGTGGGGTGAACGTGGGTGACTGTGGTCCGGAGCTGAGTGGGGGCCGTTGGTGCCCGGGTGCGGTGCCATGTTGTGGTGTCCGTGGGCTGACCGTGGGGGCCAGTGGTGCCAGTGTGTGGTGCATGTTGGGGTGACCATGGACGACCATGGGGGCTTGTCTAGGCTGCCCGTGGTGTGCTGAAGTTTTGCGCTGTGTTTTGGTGACGATGTTTCGGAAGAGTGTACTGGTGTCCTCAAATCGAGGGACCAAGGCTTCGCGACCATCGTCTCTGTGTTGAATGTAAAGGGCTCCCGAGGGATCTTTCAAACAGACGTGGGAGTGGACCATGCGTGGCGACTCCACCACCATTGACTAGAGCGGTATACATCTTCAACGTCAAAAGGACGCCATGATAGTTGTAGTATACGTGTTCCATATTTTTTTTATTACCATCTAAGCAAGTAATTCACATCCATGTATCAGTTTCGTTATCTAAACGACTCATAATTTCCCTTTTCTTTGCAGTCTCGTTATATGAACGACACCTGCATAATTGTATTATTTATTTAATAACTTCTTTGCAGTTTCGTTATCTGAACAACACCTGCATAATTTTATTATTTATTTAATATCTTCTTTGCAGTCTCGTTATATGAATGACACCTGCATAATTTCATTCTACACAAATCTCGTTCCATGAACGAGAGCTTCAGAATTTAGGTTTCACCATTGCATATATCTCGTCATATGGACGACATATTATTTAAACACTTCTTTGCAGTCTCGTTATATGAACGACACCTGCATAATTTTATTATTTATTTAATAACTTCTTTGCAGTCTCGTTATATGAACGACACCTGCATAATTTTATTATTTATTTAATATCTTCTTTGCAGTCTCGTTATATGAACGACACCTGCATACTTTCATTCTACACAAATCTCGTTCCATGAACGAGAGCTTCAGAATTTAGGTTTCACCATTGCATATATCTCGTCATATGGACGACGTAATATTTATTTAAATATCTTCTTTGCAGTCTCGTTATATGAACGACACCTGCATAATTTCATTCTACACAAATCTCGTCCCATGAACGAGAACTTCAGAACTTAGGGTTCACAATTGCATATATCTCGTCATATGGACGACGTATTATTTATTTAATATCTTCTTTGCAGTCTCGTTATATGAACGACACCTGCATAATTTCATTCTACACAAATCTCGTTCCATGAACGAGAACTTCAGAATTTAGGGTTCACCATTGCATATATCTCGTCATATGGACGACATTATTTAAACACTTCTTTGCAGTCTCGTTATATGAACGACACCTGCATAATTGTATTATTTATTTAATAACTTCTTTGCAGTCTCGTTATATGAACGACACCTGCATAATTTCATTCTACTCAAATCTCGTTCCATGAACGAGAGCTTCAGAATTTAGGGTTCACAATTGCATATGTCTCGTTATATGGACGACGTATTAATTATGTAATATCTTCATTCTAGTCTCGTCATATTGACGACGCATTCTTTTCATATTTGCATCTATCTCGTTATACGAGCCTTTTATATATATTCATATTTGTAAATTCATTCATATACTTCTTTTTTGTCATAGTTCCATGTTAGGAACATTTATATAAATAGATTTTTCTTATATATTGTAAAATATTGGTGTCAGAGTTAATTTTTAAAATTGCGTTTATAAAATAAACATGTTATTAACGCAGTTGTGTTCCGTGTCTTCACTAATCCAGTTCCGACTCGGTCTATCTTGTGACAATCGCAATTATAGTTGTTGAACATAACGGGATGGAAAATATTTGCAGTTAGGACATCGTAATATCTAGAATATCGATAAGTTTTTGAGAAACGTTTATAGCGTCGACATTTCATTGTTTAATCAGATTTGGAATAGTATATTTGGAATATTTCGAATTGTTTCGAAATTATATTTGCAAATGGAATAAACTCCAAATCAGTTGATCTATTTTGTGGTGTTCCACAGGGGTCTGCTCTTGGACCTGTTCACTTGATTATATACATGTGTTGTTTTACAGGGGTCTGTTCTTGGACCTGCTCTCAAGTGTCATAGATCATCACCCATTCTCGCACCAATTTTACGCTGATATCACCCAAATATATAAGTCTAGCCACCCAACTGAAGTTGATGCTACCATCCAATGAGAACAGAGACATGCATTTCTGATGTGAAATCATGCATGACATGTAACAAGCTGCAGAAGAATGATGATACAACTGAGGTCATTCTGATCACAACACAAAGACTTACTCCTTGACATCTTTTACCTGAAACAATAAATATCAGCAACACCAACATTAAATTCATACAGTCAGTACGAAACCTAGGTTTTACTCTAGACAGTACTCTTAAAGTGCACCAATATTTCATGAACATATGTAAGGCTGCATATCTTGAGTCGAGACGCATCAACTTCATTCGCAAATTATCTTTCAGTTGATGCCACTAAATCACGTGTGTGTTCATTAGTGCTTTCAAGACTGAACTATTGTAACTTAATTCTGTTTAGTTCTTCTCAATATTTAAACCTGAACTTTCACAAAGTTCAAAACACAGAAGCTCGGATAATTTTTAGAGTACCACGATCAGAGCACACCTCACCACTGCTCTGTATCTTACACTGGCTATCCATTTGATCCATCATCAAACACAAAAATTGTTGCTTGTTCTACGTTTCACTGACTGACTCCAGTTCAATATACATATCCGGCCTCACCTATGTGTATAAACCAGCAAGATACTTACGCCCCTCTTCTGACAATTACATACAATTAAACACAACAAAACAGTGATGTTTTACGAGTACTCTTACAACTCGAAGTTTTCGACTGCAAAAACAAACTTAAAGACTTAATAATGTTTCGTACCTGAAATATTTTCATAATATTTACTGTTTTCCAAGTTCATGATTTTTCTATTTTGTTTATCTGTAGTCATATCATTTTAGATGTTGTAAGGCACTTGGAGCTTTCAAAGATTAGGCTCAATAGAAAGTCCTCATTATTTTTTTTTATTAGATCGTAAGAGTAACTAAAATTGAAACAAGATTAATTAAATAATTTATTCTAATGGGGTGTGTTTGTGAATAGCCTTTTCTTCTACAGGGCAGATTTGATCTCTTGAAATATATTCTATTGCAAATTGCTCAACCTCTCGTCAGGATTGTCTTTAAACGGTCTAACATTTTTTTAAAAAGTCATACCGTAGTTATCAATGAAGTGAACTGAATACGTGAATAGTTTCACGTTTAGGAAATGCAAGTCGCAGACTTCAAATTCAAAGTACTAATACATACATTTCAGTAACGGAATCGATCCACTTCAAAAATGAAGAAGAGACCGAATTTATGAAAAGATAATTTGAGGATTACATACCCATTTAATCGTACTAACAAAACACTTCCAGGAAAATAAATTATATATCAAGCATTCGGATGCACAATAATCATTAGTCAACCAATTTAATGCCTGACGTATCCACCATCTAATCTAAAAAATTGAATTTTCCAATGATCTGACATTTTGAGTTTCAAGGATACATGCATCATTACCATGACCATATCTATTTTCTATACGTTTGCTTTACATTCAATAACACTAAAATCGATAATAGTATCAGGTATGAATTTGTGTGAGAACGTTTTGCAATACTAACACAATTTTTCTAAAGCTAATGTTACGTGCTTAGCCTCGAATAAGCAGCAACACAGAAAGAGTGAAAACAAACAAGCTTGTAAAACTTTAACAATGATTTTATTAAGTACAATTATTTTCATAAAATAAATGAACTTACGGTTTTAGAGAATCAAATCCAACAAGTATAGAATTCACAAAATAATCCACTAATGGAATTTCAAGTCCTGATAAATAAATGTTCTAATAGTTCCAGGTTCGAATCTTGACGATGTAATCCAAAATGGCTGACAATGTCACGTGATGCAGTTTTTTTATAATCATCCAAATGAAGTTATGAAACATATGTCCTTTTCCAGCTAAATAGAATAATTCTTCTTTCTTCAATTAATTGACACAAAGTCCAGAACAAAATTAACACTCAAACATGAAATACACAACTAATAACTTACAGCCCAAAGATTCTCTTAAAGTTAGCCTCCAAAACACAGCTATATATATATATATATATATATATATATATATATATATATATATATATATATATATATATATATATATATATATATATATATATATATATGTAATAATTCCCTCGTAAACAAGAGGAATCATGTGATTCTGGAAGGTCACAGAAAGAAGCTACCTTCTCCAAGTCACGTAATAATGGAATGATCTAGAAGGAAATCATTCACTTCCCACCCTCAAGAACTAAAAATAAAAGTTATCCTTGAAATTATCCGATAGTATTAAAGACCTGTTTACAATGTCTAAAGCAAGGTCAGATATTGAGGTAACCAAGCCAAGGTCAGCCTGTTTACAACTAGAGTCTAGGTCAAACTGAATTTTCTAGAAAAAATCTCGCAATTAATGATTTTTAAACCCTAAATGATAAATGTGGACTTAACAATAAAAAAAAAATAAATTAAATCCAATAGCCGTAATAACACTAAGCTGATTTACATGCATTAAGTATTTTTCCCTTCAGAAAACATGAATAGACATTCATCAAATTCTGAATTTTCAGATTATAAAAGTTGTATTTTTGTTATGGATCTAGTGAAATGACTAGGCGATGGAATGTTACATTCGTTCGTATCTCAGAATATCAAAACAAAATTACATTAAACCTGATCTTTTTCTAAAGAATCTATGATTCTATAACATTGTGTTAATTTCTAACGACCTAACGAGGTACATGATGAATGTGTTAATTTCTAACGAACTAACGAGGTAGATGATGAAGTTCTCTATTTCTTGTGTAAAAAAGTAACTTCAAGGTAGTTTAGTTACCGGAAAGGTAAATAAAAGTATGCTGATGTTAGGAAAGCCCAAACCCAAATGTCTTAAACGCAGTGACTGCACTGACGAAGATAACGTTCGATGTTGGTAAAATCGTTGATTTAATAGCAAGTTGGTGTATTTATTACAGAACTTTTCTCTATCATAAATTGTTGAGTTTACAAATCTTTTAATCTGTGCATAAATCAAAGGGATCACACAACATTTAACAACAGTATCATTACCTTCTTCTGAACATGACTTCCATTAATATTTAGACTAACATGATTCAACGTATGATTGTTTATGAATACTTTAATCGTACTGTTCTTGTTGATTTTCTTGTTGTAGGTGTCAACGCCATTTTTCAGCGCAAGATACGCTATAACCAGCGGCTAGTATTGATGGTGGAGGAAGAATCCCCAAAAATACCGACATAGATCCACCGACCCATGAGAAGCTACTTGCACTGGCAGAGCCAGATACTCAAACCCACCATACAGAGGTGAGACGGCAGTTTTCCATATTTCAATTCGGCCACTCGGGGCCCCTTTAATAGTACTGGAGATATGTTCGTTCGATATTGCCTTGTCGAATCACTTTTAACATAGCCTATACGAAAGTAATAATAATGATGATCATCATCATCATTATCAGTCGCTGGACCTAGTGTGGTCGCCGCGGCACTGTGCGTCTGAATATCTGACCAGTTCTCTGTGGTTGTCTCGATCATGTGCCAATGAATATGTATCCGGAAAACGTTTCCTGGTCCATTATCTGATGTTGTTAGTCCACATTTGTCTCTGTCTACCTCTCCTTATGTCACCCTGGAAACTGTGCTGTAGTACTGTTGTGGACAGTCTATTTGATATAGTGACGTAGCCATACCATTTCAACTTTCTCTTTTGAAACGGTGGTGAGAACGATTTCATATTGGCCTACCTTGTGCCTAATTGTGTTATGCACTTCTTCATTTGTGATGTGGTCCATGTAAGAGATTCCAAGGATGGTTATGTAGCATCTTAGTTCAAATGCCTGGAGTTCTCGTTGTAATTCTGCTGTCAGGGTGCAGGCATCAATACAAAAATATTGAGATAACTAGTGCTTTCAATAGTCTGGTTTTAGTTTCAAGACAGATGTTCTTGTCTTTCCAGATCGGTCTTAGCTATGAAATAGCTGCCCTTGTTTGTGCTTCTCGTGACTGAAGTTCTACTCTTGATCCCTCTTCGATATTTATGGAATAAAGATATTTGAACTGGCTCACTGTTTCAAGTTCCTGTCCACTGACTTATATCTTGACTGAGATTTGTTTGTCAATATTTACCATCAGCTTTGTCTTTTCAGCGCTAATCTCTATGTCAAATTTGGAAGATGTTTCTTTCAGGTTCTCCACTAAGGTGGCAAGCTCGTCTACAAATTGGAGGCTGGTGATGTTACGCCCTCTAATGATGACTGTCCCACAGTGGTTTGCAAGGGCTTCACTCATGATGCGCTCTAGGTATAACTTGAAAAGAGTAAGTGCCAGGAGACAACCTAGAAGTACTGCAACTGTTGTTTGGAAACGGTTCCCCACATAACCTTGAGCAATTACTGCACTGGTACCCTTGGCATACAACTGATTGATGGTATTGGTGAACTTTTCACCCATGTTATACTTCTTCATTGTGGCCCAAAGTGCCTCATGCCACACTCGTATCAAATTAATAATCCGGCATATGTTATGTGTAATGAATGCATTGTATGAAATAAAATATCGTTTTCGCCTCAACAATTAAGTACAAATACATAGATTTCAAAAATACAATCTGAAGTTAACAACTGGCGTGACGTATCCACCTTGAATAATTTATGTTATCCCATGATCAGAAAGTGTAGGATTTAAGCACACATGCCTGTACGCTTGGCACGTTATTCCTGAAGCAATATATACTTTAACGTGCACTCCTTTATGAAAGGCTATTTCACATACATACATACATACATACATACATACATACATACATACATACATACATACATACATACATACATACATACATACATACATACATTGAACATTTTTAAAAAAAATAGAAAATGTTCGTCAAACAGTGATGAATTCTTGCGTTAAAAAAAAAATAAAAATATACATTTCTAGAAACGTTGCACTTAATTAATTATTCCACTTCTACAAAGAAATAAAATTGCAAATCCTCTCTCTTTAGAGTATATTATCAGACAGGCGAAAATATTAAAAAGGAATACATATTCATCTTGTACAAAATAAGTATGGAAAATGACAAGGAAGGAGCGCATAACATTCAATCAAATCAGACCGTATTACAAATAGCGTGTTGCCTATCTCCCTAAAAATTACGGCCATGCAGTTTTGTTTTAATGAATCTAATGAAGAGCATTTCGTGCCATAGTGTATATTCCCTGTAGAAGAGGGATATTTATGGCTGATGTAGAATATCTCAGTTAAGAAAACTGGCAATGTGCATTTCACGATACTCAACTTCTCCGTGATTGAGCATGTTCGGATTCTACAGTGGGTTATTACCAGAAGTTGTATTAATAAAAATAGAAATAATCATATGTTTTGCTTCCAGTCCGTGTGAAATTTATTGAATTATAAGATATGTCACATGATGAAAACCACAATAGTACCCGAGCTCAAAAATCATTCTGTAAGCATTTGCATTAGAAGTTGTTTGCTTTATTCATCCTTCACATACTTATTTCAATAGCATACTATATATATATATATATGTCTGATCTTCTTTTTATATTAACTAAATTATATGTATTTTCCAACGCATGAACATAATAAATTGCTTATATATATATAAATATATATATATATATATATATATATATATATATATATATATATATATATATATATATATATATATATATATATTAATACTACTACTACTACTACTACTACTACTACTAATAATAATAATAATGAGGACTTTGTATAGCGCCTAATCTTTAAAAGCTCTAAGCGCTTTACACCATCAATAATGATATATGACTACACTACAGAACAACAAATGACAAAAACAATGAAATTGGAAAACATAGAAAAACATGCCGAAAAAAATATAAGATACTAAACATGATTAGGTCTCTAAGTTTGTCCCTGAAGTCGAAACAGGTGAGTCTTGAGAGCACTCTTAAATGTGACCACTGTGTCTTTGTGTCTAATTTCAATGGGCAATTTGTTTCCTGGTATGCAAACGAACGTTGTCCATCTGACTTTGTTTTTACCTTGGGAACAATGAGTATACAATTATCAGAAGAATAGCGTAAGGATCTAGCTGGTGTATACACATGGGTGAGGCTAGATAGGTATGTTGGACTGGAGTCTGTCATTGAAATATAGCACAGATAACAAATTTTGTGTTTGATTCTGTATCGAATTGATAGCCAGTTTAGGGTACAGAGCAGTGGTGAGGTGTGCTCTGATCGAGGTACTCGAAAGATGATCCGTGCAGCTGTGTTTTGAACTTTTTGAAGTTTCTGGAGTAAATATTGTGATAAACCAGACAGAATTGAGTTACAAAAGTCCAGTCTTGAAAGTACTAATAAAAACACAAGTGTTTTCGTGGCATCAACATATATTTATTTATGATATATATATATATATATATATATATATATATATATATATATATATATATATATATATATATACATATATATATATATATATATATATGTATATATATATATATATATATATATATATATATATATATATATATATATATATATATATATATATATATATATATATATATATATATATATATATATATATATTAAGGGGGGATTCTAAGCGTCGGAGGTCGTTTTTGCAGCCATACGTCATTTCTGTAAACGCTTTGGATTACGTATCTTTTCTGGGTAAAAAATAAATTGTGTCTCAAGGTCAAGAAATAACGATGGTACGTTAAGTAAGAAATACGAAGTTCATAAAGTGTTCACAAATATCCGACAAACCGACTCGAAAGCCATAATATTACTATTGCAGTAAATACAATCTATATTGGTGATATTAATGTGAGCGGGTGTTCCTTAATCTTTTGCGTCCAATAGTCTGATCGCGACGTTGATTTGTACACGATATAATTAAACGTAATATCATTAAAAGGAAGTTAAAAACGGCGGTCATCGGTTTCGCAAATGCTCAAACACGTATCACCGCTTTATCGTCTATGAATGTTCATAGAGAAAGAATTTAGAGAAAGAGTTTTAACACATCCAATGAATATAACCAGCCGAATCGGAAACCAGATAAGCACGTAACTATTAAAACCCACGTGTTCAAAGTTACATAAATTATTTCGCCCGCTGTATAAAAAGAACAAAACATCACCTCACATCCACAATGCATCTAACGTTGCCATATGAAAAGTTCTCAAGATCTGCAATGCTTCCAATACAAATTCTGCTAGTACTAATGAGTTGTACCTCCGTTGGAACAGCCATCTTGGAAAATGTGGGTGAAGCCGACTTGGACGCAGTTCGTATTCGACTAGAAGATGAAAAGGCCAAGAGACTTCTTTTGGAGAATGACGTTGAGGTTCTGATGATATAAGTTGAAGAGCTAAAAAGTGAGTCTTCTCAAATATCTGAAGAAAATAAAGGTATATATATATATATATATATATATATATATATATATATATATATATATATATATATTTGTTGGATATGTCGGACGTTTTGTTCAGATGTGCCTTTTCGAAAATTGCACTTATCAGTGATTATCATTTATTGTCTAGATTTGCAAGTTTAGCTCATCTTTTACTGACCTTCTTGAACTATCTTATCATGATAGTAGGAGAGGAAACGTAGAGGCAATTTATATTCTTTCTCCATTTCTTTTCCTTACAGATTCTCAAATATTAAAAACATGAACGCGATTAACGATCTCTTGTATGATAAATCAAAAATGCTTTGCACCCAACATTTTTTTATGCGTTTGACTGAGTTTGACATATCTGCATGTTAAGAGCTAAAGTTCGGCTGTTTCTGCGTTTGTTTTCATTTTCATTTATAGTATATGACGAAAATGCCAACCTACTGTTACACCTTTTGCAGACCTTTTAGATTCCATGAGACATATCGAAATATTTCTTACAACTCACATGTACTTATATTATATGTTTCAGCTTCTCAAAGAAATGTGACCTCACTTACAGCCTGCATTGCCTTTACTGCTTCGCTTTCCAAGGAGACTACATACGTTCCTGGACATATAGTGATGTTTGACAACGTTAAAGTAAATGAGGGAAATTGCTATGATTCCTCTACTGGACGATTTCGTGCACCCTTTCGTGGACTGTATATTTTCTCTGTAACCATTCGGAAAGGTTCAGGCACAAATGTCCATTTATCGATCATGAAAGACGACGTTGAGATTGGAAAAGTATTTGCAGGAACTTCTTCATACGATTCAGGTTCTGTAACTGTGGTTACTGTAATGGAGAAGGGACAGGAGGCCTATGTCAAAGATAATTATATATCACCAGAGACTATCGATGGGGACAACTGGGGCAGATTTACTGGTCTACTACATATCCGATATAATTAGATAAAATATGGTTTTAAAGAAGGAAACCACATATCTTTGGAGAACAGTTTGAATAAATTCTTTTTTGTAACCATCCTACTTGTAACGTTGACCTATATTCATATATTTGCACGCTGGGTCAAGTATTATAGCCGTTAAATTTCATATTTGTATTCGATTTAATGTACCTCTAATATTGCTCATTTTTAGGTACACATTTAGATGAATCGTGTTTCATTTTCCTTGATATGGCAGCAAAGTGTGTCTAATTACAGATCAGAAGTCTGAGAACAACGTTTGTCTATATAGTCTTTTGCTTTGCATAACGGTCATACAGAAAGTCTGTCTATATATTCACTTTATGGGTTTAAGGCCGACGATTGGAAACGTATCCTTTGAAATGTTTGTCACCATGAATCAAGGCAATATTAAGCAAATATGAATTAAAGAAAATAGCATAGATTTCTATTCAAAAATTATTGTAATCCTTAAGATGCACCAAATAAATCCAATATCCCATATTACCACTCACAAATATATGGATATTGCAAAAGGCATGCAGAGGGACAAATCGTGACATATGCATCAATGATTATACTTTACGACACATCATCCTTATAAAATAACAATACACATGATGTATGTATCCATCCATATGAAAATCCATGCACCTCTCCATCCACTCATTTACGTGCATATCCCATCCGTTGGTGCATTGAAACATCTAACCATCCATCTCTATCCACATTCTTATCGCATGCCTAATATAGTTTTCAGTCAAATATTAAAGTATGATATCGTAATCTCCAGACATGATAACACCAAATAAATACAAAAACATAATTACCACCTCTTTTTTCTTTATAGAACAGTGTGAATCATTAACCAATATTTCTTCTCTCTAAATGTCTCACTAAATACTGCAATCATAAAGTAAGATATGATTTCCGCCGTGGATCCTTGCAGATAACTCCGATGAAATATCAGTCAACATTGTGTGGTCGTCTCTGATGTAAGGAAAAATCAGACAAGATAAAATTGTTCTGACAGCAGAGTGTGTAATAGGAATCTTATAGATGTATCTTTTTCTTTACAATATTTTTGAAAATTATTTCGAATTTATTACTAACATATAGTGGTTAGAGAGCGCAGTGGCAATAAGAATCGATTGTACCAAGAAAAATGTATTTGATCGAAACTGTTCAGTTTCAAACATATATTAGAACATATTGTTAATTCGCAGCTATTTACGGACATTAACATATAACACAAAACGGATCCCTAGGTTTAGAAGGAGTACGTTGATGAATCCTGATAGAAACAATTCGTATAGAGTAAAATATGTAATGCATTAAACCAGTCATTTATTGTTTTAGTAAAAAATACGTGTTTAGCTATTAAGAACTTTAGAAAGAAAGCAGTCTTGTCCGATATACCAATATCTATATACATATATATAAATTAATGTTTGTTTCTTAGTGTCGTATGCGTTCCTATACCGTTCATCCGATTGCGATAAAACTTTGGTGAGTTGTTCTGCGCACGCCCGCAAAGGTTTCTGAATTAGTACAACCATTTAAATCGTACAGTTAACAAATGTGAGTATTTCATATAGCTTTGCGACATTTACCGTGTGTTCGCTGTGAAGTGTAGGCGCCTTAGATACGTCACGTGATCGGACAGTAGGCGCTTTAAATACGTCACGTGATCGAACACGATCTGGATTGGCTGAAACTATGATTACGTAAATCAACAGCTGTATGAAATTCATAATCGGTAGCGATACCTAATTTCGCGTGTGTTCGGTGTGAGCTTTAGGCCTTCGGTAAGGTAACCACTTATTGTGGGCTCGATAAATACCACTAAATAATCTGAGATGGTTTCCAGAAACCAGTCAAATAGTTTATTAAAACACACACACTTTCTTTCTTTCAGTGGCATTGCAACGCATGCCAGGATTAAAACACAAACACTTTCTTTCTTTCAGTGGCATTGCAATGCATGCCGGATACTTGCTAGTAGTTAATAAAATAAAGGTATCTATTTGTCAGATATGGACAACAGCATGACAATACTAGATTGGCTGTTTAAATGGTGTACAGTGTCTCGTGCAAAGACTGACGCTGATATCAGAGAAGGCATATCAGATTGTAGAATTCGTTCCCGCACTGCTTTCCTCACGATTGTGAAAATGCCGGATGTCACATCGGTCGCTTCCCACTTTATATACCAGACCGTCACGTCCATCTCTTGTACCCTAGTATACACTCCAGGCAGTACCATTTGTATCATGTGTTGTACAATTGTATACACTCCAGGCCCTCACATATGTCTCGTGTACCTTGCTTAAAGTCTAGACTGTCTCATTTGTCTCTTGTACCCGTATAATCACTCTGACTTTTTTATCCTTGCATTTTCTCAATCTGACACATCTGTTTCTTTTATCCTTGAATACAGTCCTTGTTGTCATCTTTATTTATTGTATCCGTGTATACGCTTCATACTGTCACAAATATCTGGTGTACTTTTTTGAGTACAGTATTGTCCAGGCTGAAACATCTTTCTATGATCTTTGTTTGCAAAAGTGCATAGTTTGCCGCGATTACCCTCTTTTGAGCACGTGCTCTTTCTATAGGATTAAAATTGTGGATGGAATAGTTGTTAAAAAAATATTAAGTAATATCTATAAAACGAACATCGTGTTCAAAAGTTCAGGCTTAACTAGGGTTTCTCACAAACAGTACTTTTTTTAAAAAAACAGCTGTTTACTGTTTCTTATTTTCCAAAAATAAAAAACTGTTTTTCCTTAAAATGCATTAAAATAAAAAAATTTGTTCTAAAAAACTTTTTTGTACTTCTTCATCGACTTATTATAAAAAATTTTGAGGAAGACCATTGCATTCAGCGATTTGTCAGATAAGCGAGATCTGATTTTAGTGCAAAAGCTATCACTCACGGAGAAAACACGTTCCACGTCAGTTGAAGTGGGTTTGATCGATAGTAGAGCATCATAAAGCTTTTGAAGATGATCTGTTCATTTACCAGTGTTTTTAAACAATACAAATTCACTCTTCAACCATTTGAATTTATCTTGAGCAGCGTTAGTGGTGGTGGTACTTTCTTGAAGTTTCAAATTCAGCTCCTCTTGAAGTGACATTGTTCTTTCTTCGGCATCATTTGAAAGAGTTTCAGATTGTTTCTCTTCATCATCATCATCATCGTAATCGTCAATAACACAGAATAAGTGAGAAGCAAGACTGGCGGCAAATATGAGTGTGTTTATTATGGCAAAATAGAAGGACCTTTAAGTGAAGGTAAGAGGTTCATAACATCGTTGTTAATTCGCTCATCAATGCGTCGCTTTATGTTGTCATGAAGCGTTCGACTGATTTCATGATCGATGTCTTAGATTGTTTGAAGCATAAACTTGATTAATACATCTGCAGACAACAATGTAGCATCTTCTTTGCTTAAATTTTTGACAGCAAGCTCAACTGGTTCTAGCACATTTTTCAGAACTTTCAATGCCTCAAAATCAACGCAATTAATATATTCTTCTGCCTCAAACTCCAAAAGTGTCTCACGAAGAGGTTTCTCTGTCTGAATTAAGGACTCTAGCATTGTTGGAATAGAGTTCCAGCGAGTCTTGACATCCAAATGCAACTCCTTATGATGTCCAAGCTCAGCGAAGACTTTGTCTTGGAATAGTTGATTTTTAACTGAAGATTTTTTTTGATTTTTGATACATTTGATCAATTTTCGTGCATTCTTAAGAATTTCATTGTAGTCGATTTCTTCCTCAGCATCAGTGTCTTCAATAAAGTCAACATCAGCAATGTCATCGAAATCGTCATCTTCAGCAACTTCATCACTATCCAGCAACCCCAGCAACGAATCATCAAATTCTGGTTCTTCTATAGCTTTCTTTGGAAATAATGTGTCACAAACACCAAGGTGAATACCGTGATTCAAGCAAAGTTGTCCAATTGACTTGACATGTCGAATAAATTTTTTATTGACCGAAGCACCATCAAGAGTCGATCCAATGATGTCATGATCAAACGATAATCCAAACTCTTTGACATGATTTTTGACAATTTCAATCATGTCGTGTGCTGAGCAAGATCCAAGAACGCGAACTAATCCAGTTTTTATTGTCTTCCTATTGATATTCTCGTGCAAATTAATACCAAAATATCGACGATTCCTCGAGCTGGTATATTCATCAACCGAAACACTAAACTTTGAGCCTCTCTTTAACAGTTCCCTGTTGTTGCGAACCATGAGAAGCTTTTTTCGTCAAAATCGTCGTGAATTAATTTCATTACGCCAGTCTCATTTTTTGGAAGATTAAAACCATCTCTCGATACTGACTGGCGGATGTATTTGTTCCTTGTTATCGCACGAATTGTAATGTTGTCCGTGGCCATGTCAGTAACAATCTCCTTTAGAGTCATTTTCTTCAAAAAAGCATCCATTGTAAGAGTTGGCTTGGGAGTTGGCTTCTCGCTCACAACATTTTTGCTGGATGTTGGTTCTTGTTGCTGTTCTCCTTCGATATTTATTCCATGTGTCTTGAGAAGGCTCTTTAGAGTTGTTGTTAGGTTTCCTGAGCATTTTATGACTTTATTGCATCGGTTGCACTGACCTTCAAGTTCTTTAGTTTTGCAATTTTTTTAAATAAAAAACAGTAAAATCAGTGCTGAAAAAACAGCTGTTTGCTGTTTTTGATTTTTCGCAAAAAAACAGCTGTTTAACAGTAACAGTAAAACAGGTGTTAGAAACCCTAGGCTTAACCAAGTGATAAGATGTAGATCTGAAGTGGAAAACATACTTTGGATTTACCGTCTTTAAAGGGAACTGATAAAAATACTTAAATAGAAACCTAGGGATCAAATTTTCTCTTCAACATATCAGTGTCTCCCAGAAACACAAAGGAGAATTTCATTGTAACAAAAACAATAAACCCGGAAGAAAGAAACATGATAATAAAAAGTGACAGGAAATATGTTTGTTTACAAAATACCTTTTCGATGAATGTAAATCAGTTTTGATGAGGTTGGGGGGGGGGGGGGAAGAGGGGGAGATGAATATTTGATTATTTATATTTGACTAACATATGACAAATCATATAAATTTGATTCAGTCAGACATACGTTCAAAGCACGACCTACCCTTGGAGTGTGTAATACAGAGGCCTATAAGTTTATGTTAACGCAACAAAACGTTTGGTATATTTTAGGTTACACGTAAAACAATATCATCAGTCCACGCTTCTGCTGCAATTGCAGTAACCATATCGTACATTTGAATGCAGCCGTTGTTACCTAAGATGTGCCATATTGGTAATTAAATAACTATTTAAAACATGTTTACTAACGTCTTTAGAAAAAAAGTCTTATCTCTTTTGTCTTTAATATACAGTATCGAATATTGATGTAATCTTCAATCTCAAGTCTACTCCTCCTCTTCTGCTACTAATATTAATAATCAACAGTGCATCGTGAATTCGAACCGAGGCAGAGTCGTACCAAAGACTTATAAAAATGGTAATAACAGCTGCCTAGCTTGGCGCACAGCATAACGAAATTAGTGTTAAGACTGGTCGGCCTAGTATGACGATAATGTGAATTGGTCGGACATCATGATACAACTGTCACACTGGCGACATCGAAGAGATATGACTAAAAACTGTTAAAGCTACATTAAAATTCCTGATCACATAATAATAATAATAATAATAATAATAATAATAATAATAATAATAATAATAATAATAATGATTATAATAAAAATAACAACGATGACATCATCATCATGTGTTGCACAAGAAAGAAAAATGCATGTGCACCGTCTACTCCCTCTCTTCTTAAAAGTAATATGGATACATAACCTTAATTGAAACGAGTCTTTTGACCTAAACTCAATGTTCATTGAAGCAGTCATTTCTCAATGTTTCAACACTGAAATGATAAACTGTACTATACGTTTTTTTAGAATGATAGGGTCGTAAACTAAGTAATAGAAATGAGATGTTCCAAAAAAGGTTTGCAAAAATCAACAAATGATTTATCAAGCTCGAATAAAAAGTGATAATGTAGAAGATCGTACAGCAAGACAAATTAAATTTGATCACCAGTCTTGATGAATCAGGTTCAAATTATTTTGGCACTCGAAATAAGATCCAGTGCAGAAGGCGTTGGTGTGTCGGTAGATTTGAATGTATTAATGTACCAGAAGCCTGAAGAGTGATGATGGACTAACCGTTTTCCTATTAATCACAAAAATATTATCTTAGCTGTCCTTGAATGAATTCCCAATAATTCCAAATTAATCTTTCTGTCATTTGATATGGAATTTACGACCATCATTTATGTCGTCCCTGGTCCTTACATGAATCCATACTATCTCTCTGGCAGAATACCTTGATCGATACAATTCACTATTATATGACCTTTGGCGATTTATTTTGCCAGTGATTGGCAGTAAATGGATGCCCCGATGCTTGTCGAATGATTGTCCATCGCCCTACCGCCTAAGGTGACTGGAAGATTTCGGTCAGGTTGTTCATGTGAAAAACTCAGGTATTGGATCCAACTGCTGGTATAACACTCCTTTAAGGTCATTGGCCATTTTACAAAAGAGCAATTGCTCTTTCAGTTTCAGTCAGAGTTGGAGAATGATCAAGTGGTAGGTTGTTATTCACTTTGGACAGGCAATTGATTCCCTCCTCACTAATATATGCCTGTTGATTGAGGATGTAGGTGATGTGTTCTACCAACATTTATGGAGTGTCCTTTCGTTGACAGTGTCAGCTCTTGATATTGTGGTCGATAGAATGTCTTCAAAGTATCACAGACGTTCTTCGAGTCATTTTTGTATGCGAAAAACAGAATCTTGTGTTCCTTATTACTAAGTGATATATATCTGACAAATATGTTAGTAACGTTTGTCAGAAAACAGTATACTTCTGTTGTCTTCTTGAAAGTCGAATGGATCCGCCGCATCAGTTTGGTACCAAGCGTAGAATGCTTCTCGTTGTTTGGTACGCAAGTGCCGGGGTCGTACTACTGTGCCTCAGGCAAATGGGGTCGACTAGCGTGTTGATTGCCTTCCGTATTGAAAAAGTGTAGAAAATAGCCTTTAGCTTTTCTGACATTCCAAATGTTTTAGGCATTCGAGTCAATGGCATGGCCAACTAACTTATTGAATCTATAAATCATGCTTGTCACACGTGCATGGAGATGATTTTGGCTCCGTTGAAAGTCACTTTCGGACGTTCGGTTCTCTGTTCCGTATGGTATCTCAAAAGAAATTACCCATCATATTCCGAGACACAGTGAGCCAATACCGTAGCATACCGAAGACAATCTTCATAACATTCGATGTCTTCTTCACTCCACGGCTCGTCCATGGAGTTAATAATGCAATCGGTTCATTTTGACTGCAAAAGGTCAAATGACTACATTTTAAACGCCATGACCCCCTATATGTTCATGTCAGACCAGTGTATATATAAAGGGTCAGTGACTTCTCTTCCAGTATTTATTTTACTTTCAAAATACTTGCTATATATGTCAGTAGAAAGGGTACAGGTCAGAATGTCCAGGAAAAGCAAAACAGGTGCCAGAAGAGACAAAAGTCAAGATACCTGTTATCATTGTAAAGAGAAATCACACTGGTTTCCAAACTGCCCTAACAATCAATAGGAACAGGAGAAGGGTGAGATAGATTTCGAAGAGGAAAAATAAGAGGCTACATCCTCAAAGGAAGAAAAGAAACTCGACGCGTATAGAAAGACAGGAAAAGGAGGGAGTACGAAAATGAGCAAGAAAAGAAGGAAAAACCTGTGACTGCGAAAAATTCAAAAATAAGAGAGAGTGAACAAATACAAAGAGGAAATCTATCCACTTTTTAAAGTGTTGTGATGTGCATTAGATTCCAACATATTTTATCAGGATAGACCAGACAAAAAGAACCGTAAGTGCCTATTGTTTTGAATTTTTAGAATAAGGACTGACATTCACTCACACACGTTCGGCATGGGGCAGAAAAGGGGCATTTGAGTTTTAAATGATTGTGGCAAAATTAATACTGTCTCTTTTCGAAAAAAAGCAGGTGGCTCTGAAAAGGACCGTTGTATGTTTGTTTTCTTAATAAGAAAAATAATAAACTCAGGAACGGGACGAAATCAGCTTTAACTGCCTTAATCCTTTGCCACGACCAAGGTTTACTTCTGGACTGGCTGTTGTCAATGACTTGGTAGAAATCACTACGTTTTGTCTCTGCCGTAATAACAGAGTTGGGTTGTTTGGCACGGGAATGTCTTTTCCTCTTGAGTCGTAATAAAGAAGTCTGATACATATGTTTCAGACTCCTTAACTCGGCCAAGATGTACTGTTTGACTTTCATTGTCATCCTTCTCTCATGGAACCTGTTTCTTTACTGGTGTTGTTTCTTCCTGTCGTTTATTCTTCATACTTCTCCCTCTTCGTGCTGTTGAAGGAGTAAAGCTTATTCTGCTTCTTTTTGTTGCTGCAAAAATGTCTACAATTCTTCTTTCTGTTGCTGTTTTAAATCAAAGACATATGGTTAGGAAGGAGAAGGCGGTTAATGATCTCGTACTGGAACAAAGTCTTGCAAAGAAGAGAGAAAATCAGCTAAATCCCAGTTAAAATCAGTCTTTTTTGGAAGTATAAATATTGCTGACTTTGGTAGCCACTGCTGTACTATCGTTTCTCGTCTACAAGGCCGGTGCATTCAATTCATCGCCTTCATAGTTTCCGTCATATTCTAACTCTGTTTCATGGATTCACTGCGCACATACGCTAGCAAAACTTTATAGAGAATGTGACGTCACAGAATATTCTCTTCGGATTGGAAGACAGACTCCGCACTGTGATTGAATTTTGTAACGCTTGTTTGGATTGGTGAAAGTATTCAATCCATTTCGATCCACTCTTCCACTATTAATTACCGCAGCTCGCTGTTTTCCCTTCACCGTCTCTTGTCACAAAATGTCGACAAGCGTAAAATCGTCTACTCTCGTATCGCCAATGCTGTTCCGCATAGACTTACCCATCTAGGTGAAATCAACATGGACAAATTATCAGGTTCACCGATACGAGCGTTTGAAAAGGTAGACTTTATGTGGAGAGACAAGGCTGTTTGAAGAGAGTGCTCACCTACGGTCCAGAAAATCAGATGTTTGAGTAAGAGAAGCATAGATATTCGATGTCCTCTATGGTAACGAAATGATATTAACATAAAACCCAACGGACCCTTCAGGGCCAGTCATATGCCTAAAAAAGATTTGCTTTCTTGCATAAAAATGTATTTAGTCGTTTGTACAATTGCTTGAGACTGTATATCGTATGTTGTATGTGTTATATAGACTCTTTGTTGGGGTTTGAACCGAAACAAGGAAATTCCAGTCAAAAGGGTAACATTATTTTTCTATCCACGAAGCGTGCCCGACTGGGCAACACATATTGTAACCTCCGCATAATAAACGTATTATCACATTTAATATATGGATGTTATATGAAATTGACAATAAATAATTAACATTTATTACAAGAAACTGTTTCATTTCATCAGTTCCGATTTTGAAAACATTACCCCACTGTATAAAAGACCCTCCAAATATAGACCCTAGCGGATAACCATGTGCCAAGTTTCAAATTCACGGATTCTTTGAAAATATATTTTTCTGTCTTGGAAATATGGCAAGTACTGCAGTGAAATTGGCTAATGGATTAGTGTTTTGACGCATAAATGATTCACGGCTGACTGGTAAGTGCATTATTTGTCCATAATTAGTGCAGGTATATTTTTGATTCAACTGGGGGCACAGTGGTGATACTTTGAATAAAGCATGGTTTACATAACATATAAAATATATGACCTGGAAAAAACACTTATACCACATGACATGAAAATATTATTATCCCACATGACATGAAAATGTAATTATACTAAATGACATGAAACTTTTATTATACAACATGACATGAAAATATGATTATTCCACATGACCTGAAAAATGTATTATATCTGTATTTCTATCTATGTCATCATGATGATGTCCTCAATATAGAATCAAGCACATATTATATAGAGATAAATTGTTTAAGTCTTCATTTTATACACCTTCCCATCTATTATGATCGCGATTGCTCGAATTTAATGGTTTGGTCTCATTCCATCTTTTAAGTATATGTATCTCTTATAATCTATCTTTCTAATTTCAAGAACAAATATAGAAATTCAATCAGTGTTAGAAGCGATATGTTAGTTTATTTGTTTACAAAAGTAAGATACATTCAGTTTGAGAATTGAGTTAGTTCTTTAAAATTAATTCTTTTTTATATTTGTTCAATATATCTCTTTACTTTTTTAGTTAGAGTATACTTTTGTATCAGCGAAATATTATGCAATTCGTTTGTTCAAATGTATTTTCTAGAAAATATGTTTATACTTTTCTTTTTACATTTAGCTTAAGAGAGTTGACGTTCTTAAAATATATGTAAGAAGTGAGCATATGCGTGTTATCACTCTTCGGAATACCTTTGAACTATCTGCTAATCAATTTGTTTATTACTCGGCATTCATCGTTTATATTAATGGTACCAATAATTGAATGACATAATATATTTATTTCAAAATAAGCTGTTTGTCCGATATCCAGTTGTGTTTGTAATCAATAAATATCAGAAAGATTTAACAAGGATTAAACATTTTAATGGGAATGTAAAAATGTTGCAAATCCACAGCTCTCACCTAGATTAGGATGTGTAGATCTTTTGAGAATCTAGGCGGTTATGCACGTACTTTTGAATCGTATTATCATGTATGAAACCTATGTAAATCAGGGACCTACCATTATTTGTTGTATATAGTTTTATGTTAAACCTACGTATAAAAGGAACAATGATCATAGGAAAATCTATTACATTCATTTCTTCAGGAAAATAATTTCACACAATAACATATTCCAAAAGTAAGCAATTGTTCAGTTGCTGAGTTGTTTGCTCGTGTATTCGACTTTTAAGCGAGTATATACTGTACTAACCCGTTGTTTTGATGCTATATATATTAACGTCTCTGCCTATTTCTTTCTTAACATTCAGTGACATTTTTTTATTGATTATGGGGAATTGGGGGTTGTTTGGAAAATACTTATGAAACCGAGTAATTAACTAATAAGTTGGAACAGACGTCGTGATGTACAGTATTCATTAGATTTTATACTCGAAACGATTTGTTTCGTAAAATGGATGGTTCCTATTCTTTAACATAATGACTTCTGATGATTAACTAACGAGTAAGTGTTTGGTGAATTGAAGTAGAAACTGCTGTTTGTACTAAGTGTTTGGGTCGTGTGTTGTGATACATGGCGTAAAGTACCAAACTTTGACTTGGAAATGCTTTCTAGTGAGTCATGAAAATGTGAAAAAGAGCAAGCATGTAAGTGTGAAATTAGAGTTTCGTGAGGTGTTGTCATTAGGTTAATTAGATATAGATTATTTGTAGTATTTGTGCATGCGTTAAGAATACTTCAGCTGGTGGCGACCGCTGTCTTGATGTAATTGAAAATAAGTGAATCAAGGAGCCTAAATCCAGACTCGCTCAGCTGCTTGTAATGAGCCCTATCTCCAGCACTGTATGTAACAATACATTATGTAACATAATAATGAAACGTGTAATTTTAGCAACTTTGTTACTCACTGATGACACAAGGTGGTCTATTAATACGACAGTGAATGTTTTATTAGTTTACAATTATTAAAATATGTAAAATTAATTTTTTAAAATACTTAATCGACGACGTTTAATCACTGCAGTCTGTGTAATTTACGCCAAAACAATGAAAATGATCCAAATAGGTTAGAAGAACAATAATTTTTGATTTCCAAATTAACGAATCGAATAATTAGCGCTGTTTCTGTGAACATTCATACATTATCCGTATTATCATCATATTCACAATCCAAATAAGTCATAACTTGAATCTTATTTATGTCGACACGTCGTAGAGATCAAAACAAATTTCGTCACAGCATCAGTAACTAAATAGCGTTGTTTTCAAACCATTTGAACACACGATATCTATTTTTTACATCACAAAAAATATGTTTCCTCAACGAACAATCATTTCCTGTATTGATATATATATATATATATATATATATATATATATATATATATATATATATATATATATATATATATATATATATATATATATATATATATGGGTCCTATTATCTCCTTGTTACCGACATTGAATTGAAAATAATGGTCCGAATTAGTTCAAATAACTCTATGAAATGAAAATATCAACATATAAATTATTTATTGTATTAAAAATGATTTAATCTTTTAGTGGGATGTACAATGTAATATATGTTTTGGCTAAAACCTTGAGATACCCCGAAGCAATTTAAGAAAGCGCCAAGAGGTATGAATTATAATGACTATCATACACGGTGGTGAGATTGAGCAGGGGAGCGTTCTCCATACTAGACCAAAACAACCAGAACGTTTACTAAAATGTGGGGGCTTTGGATGGACTCGTGATTTTATAGATAACTAACACATCACTGCTGTCCTAGTGGGTTCGAATCTGGTCTCGAACAATGTGAGCGTGTGAGATGGCATTGTCAGTATCTTTCTGTGTGTCGATGGTTCATCCATGGCGCTTTTCCAACAAAATAAACTGGCCTACATGTGCTGAGAATGGCGTCAAACCCTAAAGCACAATTCAAGAATAAGTAGTTTTATTATACCGTTAGATACCTAAACGTATGCACTGGAAAAGCTTTAAATGCGGGATTTACTAGGGGCGTCAGCCCCTTGGCTGCCACCAAGGTGTTTTTGCCAGACATCCATTGTTTACTTGTTTACACGCCTCTCTATCCCCCCCATCTCAAAACGGTACTCCTGTATCCGTCCAGGATAAATATAATCAGTAGCGTAATTTGGGTCCATTATTTAGAGTTATGCAGTATCTTTGTGTGATTGTCGAAAATGAAAGGAGCATAGATAGAAAGTATTAAGTATCTTGAAAAAGAGGCTTAAAAGGCTGTAGCGATCGATTTTGTCCCCAAGCGTTTATATCTTACTGCTTTAAATATAAAGGGAGGAGTACACAGGCTGAGATTACTAAAATAACCTGTATAAAAAACGTTTTTATAGGACAAACTGATCTCTGACAGGAGTTCGATACAATGTTGCTACAGGGCAAATTATTTTCCAGTTAATGGCAACACTTGATGTTCAAAAACTATGCTTTACTGTTGAAAAACGAAAAGAAAACAAGTTAAAAACTTCATTTCAATTCTTTACCACACTGTAATAATGTGGCAGAAGCATTGCCTGAATCTTTTTCGCCTGTCGCAAACTTATCTTTGACGACTCATTGGAAGTTGTTGTGTTGTGTACTAAAAACACATTACTATTGACGTTATCAACCGCAGTACATTTCTATCAGAGGGCATACAATGCACAGTGTATAGTGTATTTGTATGTGCATATTTCCATAATAGGTCAACCTCCAACACCTTAAATATAACGACATTGAAACAATCTTAAAAACACTGTGCATCAATATGTAGAGATAACTCTACGATTGAGTTTGGTGATATTTTGCTGAGAGACTATGGTGTGTTTGGTTACAATGAAGATCTGAAGATATGCATAGATTGAAAAGGTTTGGTTTAAATAGATACAGCTAGCATAAAGGTTACCAATATATGCAGCTTGTTGAAATACTCCAGTCGCCGGTGTCATTCACTGAGTTTCCTATCATCGTTGCTCTTTATCGATTGCAAACGATGGGCACAGACTGAATGGGACCTATTTGACTAGATGTTTCTCAAATAATTGCTAGTATACATTCCTATGGTCTGGAAACCAGGCGTTTCTAAAACGTATTGTTGAATCTGTAGTGCTGAATGTTCCATATATCTATCTATCTATCTATCTATCTATCTATCTATCTATCTATCTATCTATCTATCTATATATATATATATATATATATATATATATATATATATATATATATATATATATATATATATATATAGTAAATATGTCTCTGATTGTTCTATATTGAATTGATGCTATTACTGTTCGAGTTTCTTATTTTGTTGTCCAGTTGGATATTAGGGCTTGAACGTTTTGATATTCTTATTCATGCTGCTTATCTGTAATGTGTTCTTGTATGGATTTAATATGAAAAGAGACAAAGACAAGTTCATCGATGAGCTAATTTATAATAATCAACTATGTTACGTTTCGACGTACTACACATGGGATCATAATAACTTTAGCAACATAAGCATGTCGGGCAGATTCAGATGCGTTATCTGCTCGGGTAATGGACAAACTTGCCCATACACGTGTCTCCAGCTGCCTTGCAGGCTGGCTTTGGTTAGCCAAAGGCTAAGGGAGCAAAGCCTAAAAAAAATCCGGAGTGGAAACCCTAAGGCAGCTGGACGATGTACAACATTCCCTTCTGGCAACTCATTAGTTTGGAGAGGGATGGGCTGCGCCAGACGACATTTGCCTAAGACACACTGATAATGCTGGACAAATATAAAGTTAACATACCGGATTGGTCGTCGCCCGTGTCAACAAGGACGGCGCCCGCCGTTGTCCACTGGGGCGGAGGTGACAAGTGTGTTACAGGTATTTTGCATAAAATAAGAGCGAGCGACAGCGTTGCCATCGCCACCTAGAACATAAGAAGTCTGGCACAAACTGGAAGACTCCAAGAGTTGACATATGAGACGGAACACTACACATGGCACATTCTGGGACTCCGTGAAAGAAGATGGAAAACCCTAGGAGAACACCTCACTGAAGATGGGCATATATTTAACTATAGTGGTGAGTTGGACAAGTCCGCAAATGAAGTAGGCTAAACGTGTAAACAAAGCCAACAAGGGAGCTGTGCTTGAATGTCGCCCCATACATAGCAGAATCATTTCCATTTGTCTGATAACATCTCCCTTTAACATCACAATTATCCAAGTCTATGCTCCAACTACTGATCATGATGATGAAGAAACAGAGGAGTTATACAACAAACACCAGGGTATAATAAACATGGTAAGTAAATATGAAACACTCATCATCCAATAAGAATGGAATGCCAAAGTTGCCAAGATGCTCTAAAAGACTGGGATAATCATTGTGGACCTTTTTGCAGTGATCTTACCAATGAAAGAGGAAGACGGCTGCTCGAGTTCGCAAGCTACAATTTGGTACCAGCCAACGCCCTGGGCCAACATAAAACATCACGATACTGGACATGGCAGGCACCAAATGGAACCCATCGTAACCAGATCGACTACATACTGGTTAACAACCGTTGCCGATCTGGCGTCAATAGAGCAAAAACAAGAACATTCCCTGGTGCTGATGGTGGGAGTGATCACGACCTCGTCATTATGAACTTCCTAGTAAGGCTGAAGAAAATTAACAAGCCAAAGAAAATCAGGCTTAAATTCAACATTGAACAACTGAAGGACCCTAACATCTGCAAATCATTCCAAATCACAATTGGAGGAAAATTTGCTCCATTCCTTGTCGTGGATGTTGATGTTAAAGTGATAACATACACTTTCATCACAGTCGTGGCAACAACTGTTAAGGACATCATTTGCCTCCATCGCCCGAAGAAAAACCCTGGGTTACACAATATATACTGAATATGACCTAAAAAAACACAAGACACACAACAGGGGCAGTGGAGTACCACGAAATAAACAAGAATATCAGAAAAAACTTGAAGAAAGCAAATTAAGATTGGATTTGACAAAAGCGCACATCAATCAAGAGCAGTCTGATAAAGAATAACAGCAAAAAAGCATTCCACATTGTGAAACACCTCAACAGACAGAAGAAACCAAGAGTCAGTACCATTCAAGACGAAAATGGAGAATGCCTCACAGAAGCAAGTGACATTGCCGAAAGATTGAGCATTGTAAAGAACTCTACAACCATCCATCCACAGGAAACACCGAGGTGCTTGAAGTTCCAAACTCCACAAAGTATGATTATTTCCCCATTTTCAAAGAAGAGGTGGAGTCATTATTAAGGACGCGGAAGAATGGGAAGGCAGCTGGAGTAGACAACATCCCAGGTGAACTTATCAAGAATGGTGGTTAATCAGTGACAGAGCTACTAATAAAAATCTGTAACGAGATCTGGCAGATAGGTGAATGGACAACACAGTCTACCAAGTCACTGATTAATACACTACCCATAAAAGGCAATCTCCAGCTGTGCCAAAATTACAGAACTATCAGTTTGATCAGCCATGCTAGTAAGGTGATGCTGAAGTTCATCTTGAACAGACTTAACCCACAAGCAGAGGAAATAATCACTGAAGAAAAGGCCGGGTTCCGGAGTGGAACAAGAACAATATAACAAATATTCAACCGTAGGGTTCTATGTGAAAAGTATTCACAACATCAACAAGACATCTATCATGTGTTCATAGATTTCAAAAAGGCTTTTGACAGAGTGTGGCAACAGGCATTGTGGGCCACAATGAAGAAATACAACAAGCAGATGTACGCCATGGCTACCAGTGCAGTAACTGCTCAAGGTTCTTTTTTGCGGACTGGTTCACGAAAACAGTTGGAGTACGTCATGGTTTTCTCTTGTCACCCACACTGTTCAACATCTACTTAGAGCGCATCATGAGCGAAGCCCCGGGAAACCAGTGGAGGACAGTCAGCATTGAAAGGCGTAACATCACCAACCTATCCTTTGCAGACGACTTTGATGGGCTGGCAGGCAGTGAAGATGAGCTTGCCACTTTAGTGAAGAACCTGGATGAAATATCTTCCAGATCCGACATGGAGATAAGTGCTGAGAACACAGAGCTGATGACAAATAGTGGCAAAGAAATCTCAACCAATATAAAAGTCAAAGGATAGGAACTAGAAACAGTAGGCCAATTCAAATATCTTGGTTCTGTAAACACCAAGAGGGATCAAGAGCAGAAAATTTGTCACAAGTAGCACAAACAACTGCAGTTATGTTAATGCATTAAACCCATCTGGAGAGACAAGAATATCTGTCTGAAAACTAAAATGAGACTATTGAGAGCACTAGTCATCTCAATCGTTTTGTATTGATGTATGGCCTGGACCCTGACAGCAGAATTACAACGAAAAATTCAGGCAATTGAATGAGATGACAGAGAATATCCATGTCATATCTTACATGGATCACATCACAAATGAAGAAGTGCGTAACACCATCAGGCACAAAGTAGGCCATTATGATGATCTCCTCATCACTGTCAAAGAGAAAAAGCTGGCCATGTCAGTAGAGCCAACCGTCTATCCACAAGAGTACTGCAGGGCAGTGTCCAAGGTAGCAGAAGGAGAGGAAGACAGAGAAAAAGTGGAGTGACAACATCGCAGAATGGATCCGGAAATGTTTTGCGAAGACACAGGCATTGGCACATGATCGAGACAAGTGGAGGGAACTGGTCAGATGTTCAGCAGTACAGTGCCTCAATGACCACACTAGGTCATGAGACTGATGATGATGATGATGATGATGATGATGATGATGATGACATAAGAAAAGCACAGTGCATCACACATTTTGAGGAAAAAGAATCATTTTGTGTACTAGTACAGAGTAAGATATAACAGATTGGGCTTTTGATGATCAATGAATAGGACATACAAATCGTTCACAGACCTTTCCTACTTTTGATGTAAAGTGCTTTATTGTCGTAACTATTTAAATTATTATTAAGATTGTCTGATTGCTAATGGTACGTAGAGAGAGATATCTTGCACAGAACTATATCAAGTATCTGATTTGATGCTTTGGGTAATTGTTATTGTCTTCGCTTCAAACTAACGAGTCTTTACGTATCGTATGCAAAAACAAAGCAAAAATAGCTTAAATTACTTTCCGTTGCCTTAGAATGTACAATTATTACCCTAGAATGTACAATTATTACCCTTTTACACGAACTAGCAAGCAAAGACTAATTGAACATTTTCTTTTTCATCCAGATATTGATTATTTATTGCACGGTAACATAAACTCTAAAAGCGTGGTTATCGTTGTCTCTTAAAACAATGGTGCGTTCAGATTAATATGGCCAAATAATTCGTTAAAACAGGACATGACTGATCTACCAACGTTAATGTCTCCATGATGTACGTAGTTATAAACAATTCATACGTAATTATAAACCATTCATAAAAACAAATAGTAGAGGCTCAGTCGTGCATAATAATTAATAACGTTATTTGACGTCAGTATTACATACCGTGCGGAATTACAGATTTAATATGAATATAAGGTTATTACGTTGCAATATTATCTCTGTCATATAAAGTAACTAAGCAGTAGTAATAGCCATGACCCATATTTTAGATGATTGATTGGTCTGGCACAAATATAGATCATGCCAAGGAATAACGTATCTAGATTTGGGCATCATTGCACGGAACCTTTTTGCTGAATTGGAAGGTGATATGGTACGAGGATAAAAGATCATTCAATGATACTCTATCAAACTACTAGAATCTTAAAATCTTTTCTTAGACAATTACTTTATTGTGTCACTCATAAATAATACATTTATATTCCCATGTATCCACATAGCCAGAAACCTGTGTGCGATCTATTTCGTTATCATTTCATTCTGATGGGTTTCCTTTGATGCGTCTTTAATACTGTATCAATTCTTTTGGGAAACAATTTCTGACGAACGACACTGGATATGATCAGATAACGGTAATAGTGAAAAGTCACGTCATGAACAATCACTTTTCATTACGAGCCACTTGACTCATACCATATTCTTCGCCGAAAAATTCCAAATTTTCGTTTCAAACAAGAACTTATTATAGAACTTCCTGAATAACAAATGTGCTAAGTTTTGTATAAAAGTATCATAATGATGTTAACAAGGTTTTGTTTACCTGGTCTTCTTAAGTGTGTGCCTGGATTCTAACTGGCTAGGCGATATGACCATTTTTCACCCTATATCACTCAATATAAGTGTTTTCGAAGCAGAGTTTGTGGGAAAACAAATACATGAACTGTTCGAATTTCTCACATTCTGAAATGTATCACACCAAATTTTAATATGTACTGTGGCAAGAGTGCTTTAAATAGACAGTTTTGAATCCGATCTGGGAAACGTTGCATGTATTATTAATATTTTATATTGACAACAATTCTTTTATTAAAAACATGATAATGCCTCCTATCATTCACATAAAGAATTTAACTGTTAATGCATCGTTCCATACAAAAGGAATTTTTGGTCATTTTGCTTCTATTTAAAGAAAGTGATTCAGTACATTTTTTAAAATGTTCAGGCCGTAGTCTGTTTTATAGCTTTTATTTCTTCTTGCTCTTCGTTAACCTGCCGGGTTTCTTGGGCGTTTTTAATTCGACGCCCAGCTAGTCCTGCATCGTTCTGCTAAGAATTAATTACATGATAGATTGGAGCTTAAACTTATTTGCCTTTTTCTGATGATTATCACTGAATTTGGGTACGTCGCGTTCTAACTTTGGTACACAGAGGAGTAGTGTCAAGTTTGGCATGTCTAGCTCAGCTTGTAAAAAATAAACTAAAATAACGGGGTTTTCCATTATAACGGGTTTTCTTTGCCAACATAGTAAAACTTGTAACAAATTGTTTAATTAGCAAAAGCGGAATGTATCCATCATGTCTGTTTCCACAAGAATTTTCAAGATAAATGCAGAAGGATATTCAATATACAACAAACCTTTTGCAAGGTACCAAACTTTGATAATATTGCTAGAAAGGCTACATAAATAAAAAGTTGAAAAAGTACGAGATTATGGGGTAATGTTATGACATACATATTGAAGCTTATCCTCATAGTATGGTGGTTCACATCAAATTATGCAAGGGAGATTAATATGCAACGCAGATATGATATAGACACTCTCTTAGATAACCCTTTTTTTAATTCCATATCATAATCAGTTTGCTTTAGGTTTTGCTGTATATGCATCCATTATGCGTGGTTCTCACTGGTGGAAATGTCATCTATTATAGACGCCTCGACTCTAAGGGCTATGTCATTTTTTCTCTCGTACAATTTCTTCTATTCGATATTTGTGCAAAATAACTTATTAAAGAAAGTGTATGTTTTCCTCAAATATTTCGTTCGTTTGAATGCATATTGACGGATGTTCTGTAATAACTTTACGTCGGCGTTAGACTTCTAGCAGCCACGTTTTCAATTCATCAGCATTTTATATATATAGTAAAATGCTGGATATATGAAATATAGCATGTGAAGATAGATTAAATGCTAAATGGGATCGGAATGTTTGAATTCTGAGAGGAAAAAATGTACAACGTGAATGTGCAGAAACGATTAAGTTCAATTCGCTGCATGTACATACAAATTATATCTTCTTTCAGAATTATTGATTGACTGCAGTTAGCATTTCATGAGCTGTATCCACTGATTCAAAATAAAGTGTGCATACTTTATTGTTGACTACTAGGTTTTCAACTTTGAAATATACCCTAGTTAAAGGGGGAATTTGAGGAAATTTAGTTTTCTAACATTAAATGCAAGGAAAAAAAATCATTCATGTTAGGAACTTAAATGTTCCAGTTCCAGTCATTGCGCCTTGGTCCTGAGTGTGATGACATGGATTGGTTTGGTTACACGTTTCTGCACAGGTAAGGCACAAACCAAGCAACAATTTTCCGTGGCAATGACAAGATAAGACTGGTTGGTTTATGCCGTTGGAGGAAAGACTTTGCATTTAATCAGTTCTTCGTCGTTCTGGATGTTTCACATAGATGTTTTCCGTCAAGAATTGATGCGAAGTGAAATATTTGCAAACGTAAGGAATTATCATAGAAAATTCCAGGTATTTGTTGATATAATCTCCTTTCTCTTGATCCGCGTGATACGGCAAACATTTGGCATTCGTGCTCCCTCCAAACAAACTATCCAGTGGGTCCAGAGGCTTTACAAGATGGTATCTTTTTACGATACTATTAGAAGTGGAAACTGGTTTTCAAAAAACGATCAAAGTCGTGTTCCTAAATTTTGACGGCTTAGTATCTTTGATGTTCTAACATCAACCGACGTTGACAAGTGTCCTCGTACAAGTCTTTCATGGTACGCCCTTATAATTAGGTTTAAGTGTCACGTTAAGGGTAACAGATGAAATATCTGTGAAAAAAAGCATCCGTTAAACTCGTACATGATCTCAGGTTCTTCTAAGTTCCAGCAATTCACAGAATACGTTATAATGGCCTCCTCCGTTTCGGCACGTTGGATCCATTTGTCTTCCTTTTTGCACAGGTAGTGTAACCGGCGCAAAGATTTGACCGAGTATCGACGTTCGAAGAAGTCAGTTATTTGACGGCATATGACGGCTAGGATATTCTCAGGTATGCATCACTTGCGGTACACTAGGGAGCATGCTTTCGCAATCGTACAGGCTTTTCTCAAATGGTCGATCCCTCCGTGCTCCATGGACAGTTCTCACATTTTGCCAGAGCAACACCGTAACATTTCCACGTCTATGCGACATTACTTCAACATTTCTTCCTGAAAGGCAAAAAAGGGTCCGAAACATGTGAGCGGTACCAAGCGTAGAAAACTTCCCGTTGTTCAGTGCGCATGTTGTCGGGTTTGTAGTGGTGCGCTTCAGGCAAATATGGCAGAGCGGCATGTTGATTGGCTTCAGGACTGAAAAAGTGCAGAAAAATTGCCTTTGGACATTTCGGTCATTCCAAACCTTTTGGGCAGTCGATTCAAAGACATAGCTAGATAGCTCATTGAGTCTATAAATTGCACTTGTCCCACCTGCATGGAGATGATCTTGCCTCTGTTCTAGGTGACTTTAGTGCATTTAGTGCCATTTTCTCTGTAGTATTTCAAAAGAACTTGTCCATCGTATCTCGAGAAATTGCGAGCCATCACCGTGGCATAGCGATGTCAGTCTCCGTAACGTTCGTTGTCCTCTTGACTCCACGTGTCATCGAAAGGGTCTCAAAATCATTCGACACAATCGGTCAGCGTGTTAGGACTTCTAAAGATCTTCTCACGCCCTCTAGTATCTTGCTGCAGTGTGGGGAATACAGAAAGAGATGTTCTTGTATTCACTGCTCGCACGCTTGATGAGCCAATTAGGAATCTAAAAGCCGGAAATAGAAGAGGAGGAAATTCTTATCCGTCTTGTTATTTTCCTCATCCTCCTGTTTCGATCGGTATTTTTGAATGTATCATTCATATTCCAAGTTCATGATTTGGAGACAAAATGTGACATCTTTCTTAACTCGACAAACACGTCCCTTGGCACATGTCCACAAGTAGAGCACTAATTAAAGTCTTGGCAAGTACTTTTCTGCTGTGAATCTTGTCTCATGAGATGTTATTGGTAACACGTATGGCTGATATAGGTTCGGTGACACGCCGATCAATGAATTCGTGCTTGTCCGACGTGTAGCTTGGAGCCTAGGCGTTTAGCAGTTTTTCATTTCAGGCATGCCACAGTATATCTCTTTCGACAGGCCGGTCCGCTATAACAGGAATTCTGATTCCCTTTGTTGTTTGGATCGGTTCGATTGGCAAATGCTTTTCCAAGGTTCTGGATCGGTTCAATTGGCAAATGCTTTCACAGGTTATTTTGCATTCTACCATTTCGTTCTTGTCTTGTGCGTTATTAATTTGAACCAGGGTGCACTTGATGTTGCGAAGGTAGTCCACCAATTAAACTTTGTTCGTCCCCTTTCGAGGAGATATGTAGGTCACCTAAATTGTAGCTTTTCCATAGGTGACGTGACAATGTTTATTGATCTTGTCGATGACTTTGGAAGGCGTTAGTTCGATCAGAACGCGTGACTTCTAACTGTTGTGATAAATGGAGAATCTCAAGTGATCGTCTTCTTTGGCTTAACATTGTTGTTGCAGCGTGGTTAACAAGAAATCCCAGAAATCGGCGATGAAAACTTCTGGTTTCTTTGGAATTAAATCTTTAGTCTTCACTTTGTAAGTGTAAGCCGTAGATCTAAATTTTCTGGAGGAGCGCTCTTCCGTCCTTCGAATGATGTAATGCTTTACCGGTGTTACTGATTCACTTTGGTTTTGAGTAGACTAAATTGGATGACCAGGCCTAGTCGCAGACATCGAAGATGTGGATTCTGGCTAGGTCATGTCATTTTCAAAATCATTGTCATGAATTTGAGCCAAGGTTTTAGCTACTATGCGACGCGATATGTCTATGGTGGCTTTTTCCTTCCCTTTCTTATAGAAATCGTTAGATCCTTTCATATTGACTGCAAAATATCAACCAACTAGATTTAAAACGTAGATGGTGCATATAGGGTGAACGACTTGAAGTATTCATTCTACTCTCAAACTATCAAGATGCAAGAGCCAACACAGATCTATCCCTTGATGAAAGCTTTGTCAGGTGTGATACAAATGTTTTTTTTTTTTAAAGAGAAATCAACTATTACTCCTCCATTCCAGAGACACGTCACGATAATTGCTATATCTGCCAGAAAAGAGGACAAGTGCAACATAATGTCCACAATTTCAAAGTGAGATAGGCGTCAAGAGAGGAAAAGGTTATGATACCTGTTATCAATGTCATGAGAAAGGACATTGGTCTTCAGACCGCTCTAAGAAAAATAGATCCGATCAAAGAAACAAGAGGATAGGACTTCTGATAATGAAGAAGATGAACTCTCCGAACACACGGAAGAACCGAAACCAGTCCAGAAAGATGAGAAAAGAGGAATATAAGACAGTGAAGAATAAGAGTAAAAATTGTGCCAGTGAAGAAGTAAAATGAAATGGAGAGAGAGAGAGAGAGAGAGAGAGAGAGAGAGAGAGAGAGAGAGAGAGAGAGAGAGAGAGAGAGAGAGGGAGAGAGAGAGAGAGAAATAGAGAGAGAGAGAGAGAACAAAAAGAAGACGCAAACACACTTTTGGTTTTGATGATGTGTTGCGAAATTTCATTGTCTTTCTGCAAGAGAATATACCAAAAATAAAATGTAAGTGTCTCATGGTTTTGATATATGTTTTTAAATAATAAGGACTAATACTCTCAAACACACACGAGCATCAGTCATTCAATCATCATGGGAAAAATGGATTTAAGTTTATATTTGATTTGGCAAAGTTTGATTAGTCACTTTTTGCTATAGATGGGTGGTCCTGAAAAGGACGGTTGGGTGATTTTTACAAACGGACAACTCAGAACCAGGATGAAATGAGATTTAACTGCCTTATACATTTACTATAGCCAAATGATACTTCATCACCTGCTATTGTAGATGATTAGAGATCATTACTGTTGGTATATCATGGGTAGCCATTGCAGATGGCAATGCTGACTGGGATGGATATATTAGAATACTTGACTTGTAAAGTTCTTTTTCTCATGGGTCGTGCTTTGGTAGTCAGATACTTTGGTCTCACACACCTTATCTCAGCCAAAATGTTTAGTAGTAGCGTGACCGTTTGACTTTTACCGTTCTTGTTCTCTCCTAGGCACTTTCTATTCTCTTCTTCTTCCAATCGATTTTGTTTTTTCCTCTTATTATTGCTCGTTGCTGTTGAATGAAAGAGACTTGTTGTGGGTTTTTCTGCTGTTGTAAAGTTTTCTTCTCATTTCTTTCTGCATCTGTCTAAAATCTTCGACTTGTGGTAAGGAAGAAGGCGGTGGTTAAGGTGCTGCAGCTGGTACAAAATCTTGCAAAGAAGAGAGAAAATTGACGAAATCCCAATTAAAATAATTATCTTCTGGAAGAATCACCGTCGTTGCCTTGGTATCTTCTACTATTACATCACTCCTCGTCTCTACTACCGGCGTACCCCAATTCATAGCTTTCTTAGCTTCAGTCATCTTCCAACAATGTATCGTCGATTAAATGCGCACCGATATATAGTATGTGACGTCACACGTAGCTATCTTCTAATTGGAAGATAGTGTGCGATGTGATTGAACTTTGTAACGCACGTTTGTATTGGTGAAAGAGGTCAAACTGTTTCGATCCGCTCTTAAACTATAAATACCCATTGCTTGCCTTATTCTATTCACAACATTCATTCATCATTCAGGCAGTGGACACCGAGCTGACAAGACCGGGACAGCGGCTATCCAGAGTGAGCATGGCGGCAGTGAGATAAATCCTACCAATTAGGAG
>JAQISU010000789.1:0-27756 GCA_029339505.1 Unio delphinus | reverse complement strand
ATTTCAAAACAGCTGCCACTTTCTCAGGATCAGTTGCAACTCCAGCTGCGGAAATAGCGTGACCAAGATACCTAACTTCTCTCGCACATAGTGTACATTTGCTGGGTTTCAACTTTAGGCCAGCCCCTAGAAGACGGGTAAAGACGCGCGCTTGTCTTTCAAGCAACTGATTGAACGTGCTCCCGAAAACTATAACGTCGTCGAGGTAAATTAGACAAACTTCATATTGCAACCCGGCTAGGACGGCTTCCATAAGTCGTTCAAAGGTCCCAGGCGCGTTGCATAAACCGAACGACATGACTTTAAACTGATAGAGACCCCTTCGCGTTGCAAACGCTGTCTTAGGCCGATCTGCTTGCTCAATTTCTACTTGCCAGTACCCTGACATCAAATCTAATGTGGAGAACCAGCTCATACCTGACAGTGAATCGAGACTATCATCAATTCTAGGAAGAGGGTACGCATCCTTCTCTGTAACTGCATTTAGCGCCCTATAATCTACGCAAAACCTCTTCTTCCCATCCTTTTTAGCTACTAAGACCACTGGGGCAGCCCAAGGGCTTACAGACGGTTCTATAACCCCTTTTCTAAGCATGTCGTCAACTTGTATGTCAATCTCCTGACGGAGCTGGAACGGTAATCTTCTAGGTGGGACTCTAATTGGCGCGGTATTGCCTGTTTTGACAGTGTGCTTGATCAAGTTTGTTCTGCCCAAGTCGTCATCATCTTTAGCAAACACTGTGCAAAATTCACTTAATTGTTTGCTTAGGCCTCGTGCTTCATCCGGAGTCAAATGGACGCTTGACCTCTCAAACAATTCAGTTAAATGTGAAGGCAGACTGCTGTTCGAATCCGGTTTCTGACTTTCGACAATTTGTGTCGATAGGGCCGCACTGGCTTCGGCACAACAAACACCAGCCTGCAAGTTTACCACCTCTTTAGTCGGGTTTAGCAACCGTATTGGCACTGTTCCGTCCATCGTCTTAATGACGGCTCGCGCGACAAGGATTTTAGTTTCATGCCTAAACATCGATAGAGGCTCCAGCACTGACTCTGTAGCTAGCTTCCCACAACCAACATTCGCCATCCAACCTCGCGTGATAACTTCCGTCTCTGCCGGGACAATGATGTTTTCAGCCAAGGTGATACGATGACAGCCCATAGACCCCGCAAAGTGGCATGGGAGTTTTAGTCCCTGCATCTGCAGTGTACACTGCGTAATACTAATATCGCACTTATGCGGCCGAAAAAAATCTAACCCAAGTATTCCATCGGGCCTAATGTCAGCTACAACGAAAACATGTCGCCTTCTGACACCTGTCCAAGCAATGCAAAATTCAGCCTGACCATATGTTTCAATTTTGTTACTGGATGCACTGATTAGTTGAGTATCCACGGCATTGAGTTTTGGCTTTATATGACCAAGTGTTTCATACCGCCTCTTGCTGATGATCGAAACAGCAGCGCCTGTGTCTGCTAGTAAAGCGAGCTCCACTCCATTAACACAACATTGCGTGTATAGTCCCGGCTCCTGGTTTACATAACGTACAGGTTTGGCGTTTTCTGTTCTTGTCCTCCTAGAATCTCCCTCTCTTTGGCCTCTTGTTCTCCATCGTTCATTGTATCTGTTCAAAGGCTTGGTGCATTCGCTTTGGTAATGACCCCGACCATTACAATTCCAACACTGGACCCCTGTTCGCCTTGAATCGCGTCGCTTATCCCCCGACTCGTGCCAACGACCTAATGCATCTTGATGTTTTTCAGTCAATTTCTTATTTTGTTTTATTAATTCTTCTACTTTTGCTTCTAACCTTGCTATTTCAGTTATATTTGTACTATCGTCGTCCTTGTCTTCTGACTCTTCATAGCCTCTACATGCAGAACTTACTGGCTTCTGTCTCACGCCAGCACGCAGGAAAGCCTCCCATTCAACCCCTACTCTGATGGATTCTTGCAAACTACTAGGGTGATGCCGCCAAATTTCAAGTTTTAGGTTTTCATCTTGTACTGCCCCTAAGAAATGGTCCTTTGCAAGCCTATCGCGGATATCAGGCGGGCAACCAGGATATGCCAAAGAAACCAGTCTCTGTATCGTTTGACCTAATTCAGGGAGCGTTTCTCCTTTTTTTCTGAAACAGCTTCGAAGCTGTGCCTTGTAGTACTCATCTTGGTTACGAGGCGCAAAGCGAGCTTCCAATGAAGTTTTCAATTTCTCAAATTCGACTTGACCGGGCTGGACTTGGAGATCGGTTAAGACTTGGAGAGCATCTCTCCTTAAACACGCTGCCAAACGCAATCCCTTTTCAGTTTCGCTCCATTCATTAATCATAGCGCAGTGTTCGAAATGTGTCATATAGTCGAGAAAAGGTTGAGAACCATCATAAATGTCTGCTTTCACTGTTGCCTTATTTCTAGTTGGAGGCGCAGAAGCACAGAGTTCTGTTTTTGCAGTTTCGACCTTCTTGCTCAACTGAAAGTCTGGCGTCTCCCTTACTTCCTTAACCTCACTGCGGCTCCCATTCGAACATTTTGTCAACAAATGACCCATGGTGGTACTTAACCTGTCAAACTTGTCCGTAATGAGTGTGTCAATGGTCTGAAGCAGACTATCAGTAGGCGAACTACTCGCTCCCTTGGATACTGAGTACGTGGTTCGATCATAAATGTCTGCCTTCACGTTCTCAGGCACACTCTCTTTAATGGTTCTGAACCTCAGATCTTCAGCCCATCCATCACGTGCACGTACATTGCCACTATCGGCCTCGCACGGAGTTGAAGTCGCATAGCATTGAACACCACTGTCTACGTCTATTAACTTTCTTGGCCTCCTATCAATAGGCGACAATGGCGACAAGAGTCGCCAATGCACAGACTGTGGTAAAGGCGTATTCAATAATGAGGTAGGTGTACCTCTGCCTGTAGCCATCCTAATAATTTATAATACTCTTGCAATACTCACAATTTGCCTGTGTCGATGTACTTGGTAGCACACTACCAATTGCTATTTAAGACCAATGAAACCGTATGCGGTTGTTATTGCTATTATTATTATTATTATTATAAGCCCCCTAATCCCTTATTGAATTTCAATAAATACAGCATAAGGTTTATGAATTTACCAAATACAGCGGGGAGAAGGTGTTGTCAAACACACGTTCTTTTGCTTTTATTAATTGTTCTTGTAAACTACTAACTTTAAAAATAATAACCAGCTAATGCCTTTACTCTAACATAAGTAAAAATACTAACACAGCCGACTATCATAAAAATGTCTGCTCAACTTTTTGCTTTCTGCGCGACCTACCAAAGACAATACTTTTGTCATCGCTGTTCTATATCCCGGATAAAACACTCCATCCTGCTTGAACATAGTACTCCTCTTAAAAATCCTTCTCAGCAGCAAATGCATATATCTACTCTCGCAGACCAAATGTCGCGAAATCTCAATAAACGAAGTTAAAGTCGCACTAGCCATAATATTTCTTTCCTCTTTCTTTCCAAATGCGAAGCAATAGTCAGTTTCACACATAATAACTCTGAATAAATTGCAAACCATGACAGAACTATTCACACATATCCCAAAACGCTGTCACCAGAAATTTTTCTTGTTACACGCACAGGGGTATTCACTTGACCGAGCGGTGTCAAAACCCTGGCGCGAGTCACGCTGGAAGTCATATGTTTTCCCCAAATTTCCAAAGACTTCCATACAACTTAAGTTGTAAAATGGAAAGAAAGACGTGTCTGCTATAATTATTAATCTTTGCTGTAATCAATGGGCGACCCAGAGGAGACAACTTGCCCAAACGTCCATTAACTGCACCTTTACATGGTTTTTCTTCATTATTATCCGTTTTCCGTACCGATAGCTTGTCATGCCATAGAAATTACACCAGTATTCCCTTACTAACTGGGAAATATTTAACTGCGCGACCCTAGGCCAGTCCATCCACAGAATTTCCGGCGTATCACACTCATATACATACGCCAATTTTCCACTATGGCCACATAAACGGTACCTACAAGTCCCAACTTATTGATTCCATTCTATAATTTACTGATTTCCAACCATAAATGCTGCCTTTTCAATCACACTACTTGTATACACCACTGAATTTTAATATGGACTATGTTACTACAGGGACAGTCATTCGGCTTGTACCCAAAATCACTACTAACGACCCAAGCATGGTTCAAATTCACTAACACTTACTCCAAAGTTATTACATTACCCCCGCCTTTAAAAGATCACTCGTCCCGAGTGACACAAACGTCACATTTCTGTGATCTAAATCACAATTTGAAGTATTTTTTTTTTTTTTTTTTTTCTAAATTTAACCCCACACCCGATAAACGATTACCAATATGATTATATACAACAACATAAACTATCCAAATCTAAACAAGTTGAATCCAAGATGAAATAATGTTTCAACCACTTAGTCGGGTTCAAACTCCCTCACGACTTCCTCGAAATTGACTTGTCTAAGCATAGGTCTCTAACAACAGACATCAAATGCAACCAGAACCATTCCTCTTTACATTAAAACTCTGGTCTGGAGATTGCGTTTCCACCAGGACACACGTTCTCCTAATAGACCTTGGTACACCTGTACATATCACGAGGTTAGCGTTCTTCAGAGACACCTTCTCTTACTAACCTCCAACAAGTCAACCATGACTTCAATGCGCAAATATTTTTCAACTCAGTCTGTGCCAGACGATCCTATTTGTTTCTTTCACTGTTAATTCACTACAAATTCCACACCAGTTGTTACCTAAATCCCTAAGAAAACCTATCCCCAAACGCTAAAGTTTGGAACACTATTACATCACGATTCAACTATAATTGTGGTGTGCACTACAATTTCTTCATGCTGCTAAATAACTAACACGTGCTTTGAATTGTCCTTCACAGTTTTCGAAATTGACACCATTCCATTCATGCAGACAAGTCAAACTATGCATGATGAAAACCTCGCTGAACCATATATGATCATGAAGATGCGTGTAGACGATTTCTTTCTTCCTTCTTAATGTGCTCTGTATAAATCAATTCTCAACTGGCAAGTCGCTAACAGTTCAATGACAAACAAAATACAGGTTCCGTCCTGTACTACCCCACGAGGTTAGAGAATGCGTTCTTCAAATGAAACACGACCTCTTAAGAACCTCAAAAATAAGTCAACCATGACTTCAACGCCCATCTGGCGCGACCCTATTGTCACCAACAGAACGCTAGACTTGACACTGCCTTTTCAATCATCTTTTCACCACTTAACCGTACCCTACAGCAACACAAAAATAAAAATAAACAAATAGTCCACCAGCCTCCAAACACCCATACATAATACCCTTATTTTCTTTCAATTCAGCCATGTTTAACTCCAAGCACAATTCAAACAACTAGACTTAATTTACCACCTGGTCTCATGCAGCAACAACTTCTAGAACTTTTCTGCTCTAACACCACATGATTGCAAATTATAAAACTAATACATACAATAATAAAACCCCAATCAAGACCGACATCTGTCGTTACAGAATTTAAAAATATAAAACAAATAATCACACCAATAATCAAATTATTTACATAGCCTTTGGGCGCATTCTGATTTAATTGTAACTGCGCGGCTTTTAATTGTCACCCGTAGACAATATGTCTCAACCCATCCATGTAATAATTACGGGGAAAAATTATTACCCACCCATTTATAACTTTTATTTGCCGTTTCTACTGGTGTATGACGCTTATTCAAATTTTGGAGTTTTACTCATTGTCAGTGCTACTAGCACATGACATATCTGAACTCATTTACAATGTATGTGTGCACCTTAGTACAACACAGCATCGTTTCTTCGTCGCGCCCTTCTTTGTTCCATTAACTTGGCCCTTTGGGCTGTAATTGGATATGGTGATTCCTCTTCTTCCCTATCGGTTTCATCACCGCTATCGTGCATATTTTCCTGGCCATCGGTGTCTTGGTGTTCACTCTCAGGTCGCACCAAGCATGGTTTTAGTCGGTTGAAGTGAACAATCTGAGTCGCCTTATGATCGGTCCGTGCAATCAGGTATGTAACATCCGTTATCTTCTTTGCAATTCGCCACGGTCCAGTCCATTTGACCATAAGTTTAGGTGATTTACCTTTCTTTCTTAGTGTCTGGTGCAACCACACCATGTCACCATCACTAAAAGACTGGCCGTGAACCTTGAGATCATAGGCGACTTTCTGATGCCGAATAGCTGTGCCTAATTGTTTTCGTGCTTCTTCGTTTGCCTCCCACATTGCATTTCTATAATTTGCCACAAATTGAGACAGATTCTTTGGGGCCTCGTCTGGTGTTTTGCCAACTAGAAGATCTGTAGGGAGAATCACTTCTCTACCCAGCATCAGCTTGTTTGGGGTGAATCCAGAGGAAGTGTGCTCAGATGCACGATAGGCCATGCTCGTAAGAGAAAGGTACTGGTCCCAGTTTTCTGGTTTATCATCTACATATGCTGCAAGCATCTGGCATAACGTTCTGTTATACCGTTCCACCATCCCATTACATTGCGGATGATAGGGAGACGTTCGCGTTTTCTTAATCCCTAACATTACACAGAGCTCTTTGAATACGGCACTTTCGAACTGTCGGCCTTGGTCAGATAATAGTACACGAGGTACACCAAATCTACAAATAAAATTATCCAACAACGCTCTTGCAACCGTGATGGCTTCAATATTAGGTAGAGGCACCGCCTCTATCCACTTAGTGAAATGATCTCCAATTACCAGGATATATGCATTGCCTTCGTCTGTCTTCGTAAGGGGTCCCAAAATATCCAAGGCTACAAGCTCTCCTGCTTCACCAGCCGATATGCCCTGAAGTTTCGCTCGGCGCTTCTGCTTGGGACTTTTATGCTGAGCGCAAACGGAGCATGTCGCACAGTAGTCACGTATATCATCCCGCATACCGGGCCAATAGTAACGTTGACGCACTTTACTGAGGGTTTTGTCGACACCTAAATGTCCCCCGGCGGCTCCATCATGGCATTGTTTTAGCACTTCACGCCGCCAACTGTATGGTACGACGATGAACCTTTTAACTGGCTTTCCAGAACGATCTAGCCAAACTCGCACAAGTATCCCGTCTGACATCTCTAATAATTTATATGTCCCCCATAACGCCTTAACTTCTGCGCTATTCCCAGATACCTCTTCCCATGCAGGGCGTTGCTGCCTCTCAACCCAACTAATTACTCGTGACAAAGTAGCATCTTGTCTCTGTATCCCTCCAAAATGTATCCCACTGTCTAGCCGTATAGCAGATAATCCCACGCTACATTTGCTACAGTATCTGCACCCGCTGCAAGGTAAGCGACTCAAGCCATCAGCATTGGCATGTTTAGTTCCAGGGCGATGTTCTATCACAAAATCATATTCTGATAACTGCTCCAACCAACGGGCCAACTGTCCCTCTGGCTCTTTGAAGCTCATGAGCCATCGCAGGCTACTGTGGTCAGTGCGTACCTTGAAATTTCTCCCATAAAGGTATGTCTTAAAGTGACGAATAAAATGTACGACAGCCAACAGCTCACGACGAGTGACACAGTACTGACGTTCTGTCCTGTCCAAACACCGACTCGCGTAAGCTACCACTCTTTCTTTGCCATCTATGTTCTGGGACAGGACAGCACCTATGGCTTCACCACTCGCATCTGTGTCGAGTATAAAGGGGCTATTGAAGTCCGGTACAGCCAACACTGGTGCAGAGGAAAGCGCTTTACGCAATTTTTCGAATGCCGCCTGATGTAATTCTGTCCAGTGGAAAACTGAATTCTTTGTCGTTAGCTGATGTAAGGGAGCTGCAATATCGGCAAAGTTTCTTACGTACCGCCTATAATAACTGCAAAAACCTAGGAACCTCCGCACTGCGGTAATTGATTTTGGAGTAGGCCATTTCAAAACAGCTGCCACTTTCTCAGGATCAGTTGCAACTCCAGCTGCGGAAATAGCGTGACCAAGATACCTAACTTCTCTCGCACATAGTGTACATTTGCTGGGTTTCAACTTTAGGCCAGCCCCTAGAAGACGGGTAAAGACGCGCGCTTGTCTTTCAAGCAACTGATTGAACGTGCTCCCGAAAACTATAACGTCGTCGAGGTAAATTAGACAAACTTCATATTGCAACCCGGCTAGGACGGCTTCCATAAGTCGTTCAAAGGTCCCAGGCGCGTTGCATAAACCGAACGACATGACTTTAAACTGATAGAGACCCCTTCGCGTTGCAAACGCTGTCTTAGGCCGATCTGCTTGCTCAATTTCTACTTGCCAGTACCCTGACATCAAATCTAATGTGGAGAACCAGCTCATACCTGACAGTGAATCGAGACTATCATCAATTCTAGGAAGAGGGTACGCATCCTTCTCTGTAACTGCATTTAGCGCCCTATAATCTACGCAAAACCTCTTCTTCCCATCCTTTTTAGCTACTAAGACCACTGGGGCAGCCCAAGGGCTTACAGACGGTTCTATAACCCCTTTTCTAAGCATGTCGTCAACTTGTATGTCAATCTCCTGACGGAGCTGGAACGGTAATCTTCTAGGTGGGACTCTAATTGGCGCGGTATTGCCTGTTTTGACAGTGTGCTTGATCAAGTTTGTTCTGCCCAAGTCGTCATCATCTTTAGCAAACACTGTGCAAAATTCACTTAATTGTTTGCTTAGGCCTCGTGCTTCATCCGGAGTCAAATGGACGCTTGACCTCTCAAACAATTCAGTTAAATGTGAAGGCAGACTGCTGTTCGAATCCGGTTTCTGACTTTCGACAATTTGTGTCGATAGGGCCGCACTGGCTTCGGCACAACAAACACCAGCCTGCAAGTTTACCACCTCTTTAGTCGGGTTTAGCAACCGTATTGGCACTGTTCCGTCCATCGTCTTAATGACGGCTCGCGCGACAAGGATTTTAGTTTCATGCCTAAACATCGATAGAGGCTCCAGCACTGACTCTGTAGCTAGCTTCCCACAACCAACATTCGCCATCCAACCTCGCGTGATAACTTCCGTCTCTGCCGGGACAATGATGTTTTCAGCCAAGGTGATACGATGACAGCCCATAGACCCCGCAAAGTGGCATGGGAGTTTTAGTCCCTGCATCTGCAGTGTACACTGCGTAATACTAATATCGCACTTATGCGGCCGAAAAAAATCTAACCCAAGTATTCCATCGGGCCTAATGTCAGCTACAACGAAAACATGTCGCCTTCTGACACCTGTCCAAGCAATGCAAAATTCAGCCTGACCATATGTTTCAATTTTGTTACTGGATGCACTGATTAGTTGAGTATCCACGGCATTGAGTTTTGGCTTTATATGACCAAGTGTTTCATACCGCCTCTTGCTGATGATCGAAACAGCAGCGCCTGTGTCTGCTAGTAAAGCGAGCTCCACTCCATTAACACAACATTGCGTGTATAGTCCCGGCTCCTGGTTTACATAACGTACAGGTTTGGCGTTTTCTGTTCTTGTCCTCCTAGAATCTCCCTCTCTTTGGCCTCTTGTTCTCCATCGTTCATTGTATCTGTTCAAAGGCTTGGTGCATTCGCTTTGGTAATGACCCCGACCATTACAATTCCAACACTGGACCCCTGTTCGCCTTGAATCGCGTCGCTTATCCCCCGACTCGTGCCAACGACCTAATGCATCTTGATGTTTTTCAGTCAATTTCTTATTTTGTTTTATTAATTCTTCTACTTTTGCTTCTAACCTTGCTATTTCAGTTATATTTGTACTATCGTCGTCCTTGTCTTCTGACTCTTCATAGCCTCTACATGCAGAACTTACTGGCTTCTGTCTCACGCCAGCACGCAGGAAAGCCTCCCATTCAACCCCTACTCTGATGGATTCTTGCAAACTACTAGGGTGATGCCGCCAAATTTCAAGTTTTAGGTTTTCATCTTGTACTGCCCCTAAGAAATGGTCCTTTGCAAGCCTATCGCGGATATCAGGCGGGCAACCAGGATATGCCAAAGAAACCAGTCTCTGTATCGTTTGACCTAATTCAGGGAGCGTTTCTCCTTTTTTTCTGAAACAGCTTCGAAGCTGTGCCTTGTAGTACTCATCTTGGTTACGAGGCGCAAAGCGAGCTTCCAATGAAGTTTTCAATTTCTCAAATTCGACTTGACCGGGCTGGACTTGGAGATCGGTTAAGACTTGGAGAGCATCTCTCCTTAAACACGCTGCCAAACGCAATCCCTTTTCAGTTTCGCTCCATTCATTAATCATAGCGCAGTGTTCGAAATGTGTCATATAGTCGAGAAAAGGTTGAGAACCATCATAAATGTCTGCTTTCACTGTTGCCTTATTTCTAGTTGGAGGCGCAGAAGCACAGAGTTCTGTTTTTGCAGTTTCGACCTTCTTGCTCAACTGAAAGTCTGGCGTCTCCCTTACTTCCTTAACCTCACTGCGGCTCCCATTCGAACATTTTGTCAACAAATGACCCATGGTGGTACTTAACCTGTCAAACTTGTCCGTAATGAGTGTGTCAATGGTCTGAAGCAGACTATCAGTAGGCGAACTACTCGCTCCCTTGGATACTGAGTACGTGGTTCGATCATAAATGTCTGCCTTCACGTTCTCAGGCACACTCTCTTTAATGGTTCTGAACCTCAGATCTTCAGCCCATCCATCACGTGCACGTACATTGCCACTATCGGCCTCGCACGGAGTTGAAGTCGCATAGCATTGAACACCACTGTCTACGTCTATTAACTTTCTTGGCCTCCTATCAATAGGCGACAATGGCGACAAGAGTCGCCAATGCACAGACTGTGGTAAAGGCGTATTCAATAATGAGGTAGGTGTACCTCTGCCTGTAGCCATCCTAATAATTTATAATACTCTTGCAATACTCACAATTTGCCTGTGTCGATGTACTTGGTAGCACACTACCAATTGCTATTTAAGACCAATGAAACCGTATGCGGTTGTTATTGCTATTATTATTATTATTATTATAAGCCCCCTAATCCCTTATTGAATTTCAATAAATACAGCATAAGGTTTATGAATTTACCAAATACAGCGGGGAGAAGGTGTTGTCAAACACACGTTCTTTTGCTTTTATTAATTGTTCTTGTAAACTACTAACTTTAAAAATAATAACCAGCTAATGCCTTTACTCTAACATAAGTAAAAATACTAACACAGCCGACTATCATAAAAATGTCTGCTCAACTTTTTGCTTTCTGCGCGACCTACCAAAGACAATACTTTTGTCATCGCTGTTCTATATCCCGGATAAAACACTCCATCCTGCTTGAACATAGTACTCCTCTTAAAAATCCTTCTCAGCAGCAAATGCATATATCTACTCTCGCAGACCAAATGTCGCGAAATCTCAATAAACGAAGTTAAAGTCGCACTAGCCATAATATTTCTTTCCTCTTTCTTTCCAAATGCGAAGCAATAGTCAGTTTCACACATAATAACTCTGAATAAATTGCAAACCATGACAGAACTATTCACACATATCCCAAAACGCTGTCACCAGAAATTTTTCTTGTTACACGCACAGGGGTATTCACTTGACCGAGCGGTGTCAAAACCCTGGCGCGAGTCACGCTGGAAGTCATATGTTTTCCCCAAATTTCCAAAGACTTCCATACAACTTAAGTTGTAAAATGGAAAGAAAGACGTGTCTGCTATAATTATTAATCTTTGCTGTAATCAATGGGCGACCCAGAGGAGACAACTTGCCCAAACGTCCATTAACTGCACCTTTACATGGTTTTTCTTCATTATTATCCGTTTTCCGTACCGATAGCTTGTCATGCCATAGAAATTACACCAGTATTCCCTTACTAACTGGGAAATATTTAACTGCGCGACCCTAGGCCAGTCCATCCACAGAATTTCCGGCGTATCACACTCATATACATACGCCAATTTTCCACTATGGCCACATAAACGGTACCTACCAAGTCCCAACTTATTGATTCCATTCTATAATTTACTGATTTCCAACCATAAATGCTGCCTTTTCAATCACACTACTTGTATACACCACTGAATTTTAATATGGACTATGTTACTACAGGGACAGTCATTCGGCTTGTACCCAAAATCACTACTAACGACCCAAGCATGGTTCAAATTCACTAACACTTACTCCAAAGTTATTACATTACCCCCGCCTTTAAAAGATCACTCGTCCCGAGTGACACAAACGTCACATTTCTGTGATCTAAATCACAATTTGAAGTATTTTTTTTTTTTTTTTTTTTCTAAATTTAACCCCACACCCGATAAACGATTACCAATATGATTATATACAACAACATAAACTATCCAAATCTAAACAAGTTGAATCCAAGATGAAATAATGTTTCAACCACTTAGTCGGGTTCAAACTCCCTCACGACTTCCTCGAAATTGACTTGTCTAAGCATAGGTCTCTAACAACAGACATCAAATGCAACCAGAACCATTCCTCTTTACATTAAAACTCTGGTCTGGAGATTGCGTTTCCACCAGGACACACGTTCTCCTAATAGACCTTGGTACACCTGTACATATCACGAGGTTAGCGTTCTTCAGAGACACCTTCTCTTACTAACCTCCAACAAGTCAACCATGACTTCAATGCGCAAATATTTTTCAACTCAGTCTGTGCCAGACGATCCTATTTGTTTCTTTCACTGTTAATTCACTACAAATTCCACACCAGTTGTTACCTAAATCCCTAAGAAAACCTATCCCCAAACGCTAAAGTTTGGAACACTATTACATCACGATTCAACTATAATTGTGGTGTGCACTACAATTTCTTCATGCTGCTAAATAACTAACACGTGCTTTGAATTGTCCTTCACAGTTTTCGAAATTGACACCATTCCATTCATGCAGACAAGTCAAACTATGCATGATGAAAACCTCGCTGAACCATATATGATCATGAAGATGCGTGTAGACGATTTCTTTCTTCCTTCTTAATGTGCTCTGTATAAATCAATTCTCAACTGGCAAGTCGCTAACAGTTCAATGACAAACAAAATACAGGTTCCGTCCTGTACTACCCCACGAGGTTAGAGAATGCGTTCTTCAAATGAAACACGACCTCTTAAGAACCTCAAAAATAAGTCAACCATGACTTCAACGCCCATCTGGCGCGACCCTATTGTCACCAACAGAACGCTAGACTTGACACTGCCTTTTCAATCATCTTTTCACCACTTAACCGTACCCTACAGCAACACAAAAATAAAAATAAACAAATAGTCCACCAGCCTCCAAACACCCATACATAATACCCTTATTTTCTTTCAATTCAGCCATGTTTAACTCCAAGCACAATTCAAACAACTAGACTTAATTTACCACCTGGTCTCATGCAGCAACAACTTCTAGAACTTTTCTGCTCTAACACCACATGATTGCAAATTATAAAACTAATACATACAATAATAAAACCCCAATCAAGACCGACATCTGTCGTTACAGAATTTAAAAATATAAAACAAATAATCACACCAATAATCAAATTATTTACATAGCCTTTGGGCGCATTCTGATTTAATTGTAACTGCGCGGCTTTTAATTGTCACCCGTAGACAATATGTCTCAACCCATCCATGTAATAATTACGGGGAAAAATTATTACCCACCCATTTATAACTTTTATTTGCCGTTTCTACTGGTGTATGACGCTTATTCAAATTTTGGAGTTTTACTCATTGTCAGTGCTACTAGCACATGACATATCTGAACTCATTTACAATGTATGTGTGCACCTTAGTACAACACAGCATCGTTTCTTCGTCGCGCCCTTCTTTGTTCCATTAACTTGGCCCTTTGGGCTGTAATTGGATATGGTGATTCCTCTTCTTCCCTATCGGTTTCATCACCGCTATCGTGCATATTTTCCTGGCCATCGGTGTCTTGGTGTTCACTCTCAGGTCGCACCAAGCATGGTTTTAGTCGGTTGAAGTGAACAATCTGAGTCGCCTTATGATCGGTCCGTGCAATCAGGTATGTAACATCCGTTATCTTCTTTGCAATTCGCCACGGTCCAGTCCATTTGACCATAAGTTTAGGTGATTTACCTTTCTTTCTTAGTGTCTGGTGCAACCACACCATGTCACCATCACTAAAAGACTGGCCGTGAACCTTGAGATCATAGGCGACTTTCTGATGCCGAATAGCTGTGCCTAATTGTTTTCGTGCTTCTTCGTTTGCCTCCCACATTGCATTTCTATAATTTGCCACAAATTGAGACAGATTCTTTGGGGCCTCGTCTGGTGTTTTGCCAACTAGAAGATCTGTAGGGAGAATCACTTCTCTACCCAGCATCAGCTTGTTTGGGGTGAATCCAGAGGAAGTGTGCTCAGATGCACGATAGGCCATGCTCGTAAGAGAAAGGTACTGGTCCCAGTTTTCTGGTTTATCATCTACATATGCTGCAAGCATCTGGCATAACGTTCTGTCATACCGTTCCACCATCCCATTACATTGCGGATGATAGGGAGACGTTCGCGTTTTCTTAATCCCTAACATTACACAGAGCTCTTTGAATACGGCACTTTCGAACTGTCGGCCTTGGTCAGATAATAGTACACGAGGTACACCAAATCTACAAATAAAATTATCCAACAACGCTCTTGCAACCGTGATGGCTTCAATATTAGGTAGAGGCACCGCCTCTATCCACTTAGTGAAATGATCTCCAATTACCAGGATATATGCATTGCCTTCGTCTGTCTTCGTAAGGGGTCCCAAAATATCCAAGGCTACAAGCTCTCCTGCTTCACCAGCCGATATGCCCTGAAGTTTCGCTCGGCGCTTCTGCTTGGGACTTTTATGCTGAGCGCAAACGGAGCATGTCGCACAGTAGTCACGTATATCATCCCGCATACCGGGCCAATAGTAACGTTGACGCACTTTACTGAGGGTTTTGTCGACACCTAAATGTCCCCCGGCGGCTCCATCATGGCATTGTTTTAGCACTTCACGCCGCCAACTGTATGGTACGACGATGAACCTTTTAACTGGCTTTCCAGAACGATCTAGCCAAACTCGCACAAGTATCCCGTCTGACATCTCTAATAATTTATATGTCCCCCATAACGCCTTAACTTCTGCGCTATTCCCAGATACCTCTTCCCATGCAGGGCGTTGCTGCCTCTCAACCCAACTAATTACTCGTGACAAAGTAGCATCTTGTCTCTGTATCCCTCCAAAATGTATCCCACTGTCTAGCCGTATAGCAGATAATCCCACGCTACATTTGCTACAGTATCTGCACCCGCTGCAAGGTAAGCGACTCAAGCCATCAGCATTGGCATGTTTAGTTCCAGGGCGATGTTCTATCACAAAATCATATTCTGATAACTGCTCCAACCAACGGGCCAACTGTCCCTCTGGCTCTTTGAAGCTCATGAGCCATCGCAGGCTACTGTGGTCAGTGCGTACCTTGAAATTTCTCCCATAAAGGTATGTCTTAAAGTGACGAATAAAATGTACGACAGCCAACAGCTCACGACGAGTGACACAGTACTGACGTTCTGTCCTGTCCAAACACCGACTCGCGTAAGCTACCACTCTTTCTTTGCCATCTATGTTCTGGGACAGGACAGCACCTATGGCTTCACCACTCGCATCTGTGTCGAGTATAAAGGGGCTATTGAAGTCCGGTACAGCCAACACTGGTGCAGAGGAAAGCGCTTTACGCAATTTTTCGAATGCCGCCTGATGTAATTCTGTCCAGTGGAAAACTGAATTCTTTGTCGTTAGCTGATGTAAGGGAGCTGCAATATCGGCAAAGTTTCTTACGTACCGCCTATAATAACTGCAAAAACCTAGGAACCTCCGCACTGCGGTAATTGATTTTGGAGTAGGCCATTTCAAAACAGCTGCCACTTTCTCAGGATCAGTTGCAACTCCAGCTGCGGAAATAGCGTGACCAAGATACCTAACTTCTCTCGCACATAGTGTACATTTGCTGGGTTTCAACTTTAGGCCAGCCCCTAGAAGACGGGTAAAGACGCGCGCTTGTCTTTCAAGCAACTGATTGAACGTGCTCCCGAAAACTATAACGTCGTCGAGGTAAATTAGACAAACTTCATATTGCAACCCGGCTAGGACGGCTTCCATAAGTCGTTCAAAGGTCCCAGGCGCGTTGCATAAACCGAACGACATGACTTTAAACTGATAGAGACCCCTTCGCGTTGCAAACGCTGTCTTAGGCCGATCTGCTTGCTCAATTTCTACTTGCCAGTACCCTGACATCAAATCTAATGTGGAGAACCAGCTCATACCTGACAGTGAATCGAGACTATCATCAATTCTAGGAAGAGGGTACGCATCCTTCTCTGTAACTGCATTTAGCGCCCTATAATCTACGCAAAACCTCTTCTTCCCATCCTTTTTAGCTACTAAGACCACTGGGGCAGCCCAAGGGCTTACAGACGGTTCTATAACCCCTTTTCTAAGCATGTCGTCAACTTGTATGTCAATCTCCTGACGGAGCTGGAACGGTAATCTTCTAGGTGGGACTCTAATTGGCGCGGTATTGCCTGTTTTGACAGTGTGCTTGATCAAGTTTGTTCTGCCCAAGTCGTCATCATCTTTAGCAAACACTGTGCAAAATTCACTTAATTGTTTGCTTAGGCCTCGTGCTTCATCCGGAGTCAAATGGACGCTTGACCTCTCAAACAATTCAGTTAAATGTGAAGGCAGACTGCTGTTCGAATCCGGTTTCTGACTTTCGACAATTTGTGTCGATAGGGCCGCACTGGCTTCGGCACAACAAACACCAGCCTGCAAGTTTACCACCTCTTTAGTCGGGTTTAGCAACCGTATTGGCACTGTTCCGTCCATCGTCTTAATGACGGCTCGCGCGACAAGGATTTTAGTTTCATGCCTAAACATCGATAGAGGCTCCAGCACTGACTCTGTAGCTAGCTTCCCACAACCAACATTCGCCATCCAACCTCGCGTGATAACTTCCGTCTCTGCCGGGACAATGATGTTTTCAGCCAAGGTGATACGATGACAGCCCATAGACCCCGCAAAGTGGCATGGGAGTTTTAGTCCCTGCATCTGCAGTGTACACTGCGTAATACTAATATCGCACTTATGCGGCCGAAAAAAATCTAACCCAAGTATTCCATCGGGCCTAATGTCAGCTACAACGAAAACATGTCGCCTTCTGACACCTGTCCAAGCAATGCAAAATTCAGCCTGACCATATGTTTCAATTTTGTTACTGGATGCACTGATTAGTTGAGTATCCACGGCATTGAGTTTTGGCTTTATATGACCAAGTGTTTCATACCGCCTCTTGCTGATGATCGAAACAGCAGCGCCTGTGTCTGCTAGTAAAGCGAGCTCCACTCCATTAACACAACATTGCGTGTATAGTCCCGGCTCCTGGTTTACATAACGTACAGGTTTGGCGTTTTCTGTTCTTGTCCTCCTAGAATCTCCCTCTCTTTGGCCTCTTGTTCTCCATCGTTCATTGTATCTGTTCAAAGGCTTGGTGCATTCGCTTTGGTAATGACCCCGACCATTACAATTCCAACACTGGACCCCTGTTCGCCTTGAATCGCGTCGCTTATCCCCCGACTCGTGCCAACGACCTAATGCATCTTGATGTTTTTCAGTCAATTTCTTATTTTGTTTTATTAATTCTTCTACTTTTGCTTCTAACCTTGCTATTTCAGTTATATTTGTACTATCGTCGTCCTTGTCTTCTGACTCTTCATAGCCTCTACATGCAGAACTTACTGGCTTCTGTCTCACGCCAGCACGCAGGAAAGCCTCCCATTCAACCCCTACTCTGATGGATTCTTGCAAACTACTAGGGTGATGCCGCCAAATTTCAAGTTTTAGGTTTTCATCTTGTACTGCCCCTAAGAAATGGTCCTTTGCAAGCCTATCGCGGATATCAGGCGGGCAACCAGGATATGCCAAAGAAACCAGTCTCTGTATCGTTTGACCTAATTCAGGGAGCGTTTCTCCTTTTTTTCTGAAACAGCTTCGAAGCTGTGCCTTGTAGTACTCATCTTGGTTACGAGGCGCAAAGCGAGCTTCCAATGAAGTTTTCAATTTCTCAAATTCGACTTGACCGGGCTGGACTTGGAGATCGGTTAAGACTTGGAGAGCATCTCTCCTTAAACACGCTGCCAAACGCAATCCCTTTTCAGTTTCGCTCCATTCATTAATCATAGCGCAGTGTTCGAAATGTGTCATATAGTCGAGAAAAGGTTGAGAACCATCATAAATGTCTGCTTTCACTGTTGCCTTATTTCTAGTTGGAGGCGCAGAAGCACAGAGTTCTGTTTTTGCAGTTTCGACCTTCTTGCTCAACTGAAAGTCTGGCGTCTCCCTTACTTCCTTAACCTCACTGCGGCTCCCATTCGAACATTTTGTCAACAAATGACCCATGGTGGTACTTAACCTGTCAAACTTGTCCGTAATGAGTGTGTCAATGGTCTGAAGCAGACTATCAGTAGGCGAACTACTCGCTCCCTTGGATACTGAGTACGTGGTTCGATCATAAATGTCTGCCTTCACGTTCTCAGGCACACTCTCTTTAATGGTTCTGAACCTCAGATCTTCAGCCCATCCATCACGTGCACGTACATTGCCACTATCGGCCTCGCACGGAGTTGAAGTCGCATAGCATTGAACACCACTGTCTACGTCTATTAACTTTCTTGGCCTCCTATCAATAGGCGACAATGGCGACAAGAGTCGCCAATGCACAGACTGTGGTAAAGGCGTATTCAATAATGAGGTAGGTGTACCTCTGCCTGTAGCCATCCTAATAATTTATAATACTCTTGCAATACTCACAATTTGCCTGTGTCGATGTACTTGGTAGCACACTACCAATTGCTATTTAAGACCAATGAAACCGTATGCGGTTGTTATTGCTATTATTATTATTATTATTATAAGCCCCCTAATCCCTTATTGAATTTCAATAAATACAGCATAAGGTTTATGAATTTACCAAATACAGCGGGGAGAAGGTGTTGTCAAACACACGTTCTTTTGCTTTTATTAATTGTTCTTGTAAACTACTAACTTTAAAAATAATAACCAGCTAATGCCTTTACTCTAACATAAGTAAAAATACTAACACAGCCGACTATCATAAAAATGTCTGCTCAACTTTTTGCTTTCTGCGCGACCTACCAAAGACAATACTTTTGTCATCGCTGTTCTATATCCCGGATAAAACACTCCATCCTGCTTGAACATAGTACTCCTCTTAAAAATCCTTCTCAGCAGCAAATGCATATATCTACTCTCGCAGACCAAATGTCGCGAAATCTCAATAAACGAAGTTAAAGTCGCACTAGCCATAATATTTCTTTCCTCTTTCTTTCCAAATGCGAAGCAATAGTCAGTTTCACACATAATAACTCTGAATAAATTGCAAACCATGACAGAACTATTCACACATATCCCAAAACGCTGTCACCAGAAATTTTTCTTGTTACACGCACAGGGGTATTCACTTGACCGAGCGGTGTCAAAACCCTGGCGCGAGTCACGCTGGAAGTCATATGTTTTCCCCAAATTTCCAAAGACTTCCATACAACTTAAGTTGTAAAATGGAAAGAAAGACGTGTCTGCTATAATTATTAATCTTTGCTGTAATCAATGGGCGACCCAGAGGAGACAACTTGCCCAAACGTCCATTAACTGCACCTTTACATGGTTTTTCTTCATTATTATCCGTTTTCCGTACCGATAGCTTGTCATGCCATAGAAATTACACCAGTATTCCCTTACTAACTGGGAAATATTTAACTGCGCGACCCTAGGCCAGTCCATCCACAGAATTTCCGGCGTATCACACTCATATACATACGCCAATTTTCCACTATGGCCACATAAACGGTACCTACCAAGTCCCAACTTATTGATTCCATTCTATAATTTACTGATTTCCAACCATAAATGCTGCCTTTTCAATCACACTACTTGTATACACCACTGAATTTTAATATGGACTATGTTACTACAGGGACAGTCATTCGGCTTGTACCCAAAATCACTACTAACGACCCAAGCATGGTTCAAATTCACTAACACTTACTCCAAAGTTATTACATTACCCCCGCCTTTAAAAGATCACTCGTCCCGAGTGACACAAACGTCACATTTCTGTGATCTAAATCACAATTTGAAGTATTTTTTTTTTTTTTTTTTTTTCTAAATTTAACCCCACACCCGATAAACGATTACCAATATGATTATATACAACAACATAAACTATCCAAATCTAAACAAGTTGAATCCAAGATGAAATAATGTTTCAACCACTTAGTCGGGTTCAAACTCCCTCACGACTTCCTCGAAATTGACTTGTCTAAGCATAGGTCTCTAACAACAGACATCAAATGCAACCAGAACCATTCCTCTTTACATTAAAACTCTGGTCTGGAGATTGCGTTTCCACCAGGACACACGTTCTCCTAATAGACCTTGGTACACCTGTACATATCACGAGGTTAGCGTTCTTCAGAGACACCTTCTCTTACTAACCTCCAACAAGTCAACCATGACTTCAATGCGCAAATATTTTTCAACTCAGTCTGTGCCAGACGATCCTATTTGTTTCTTTCACTGTTAATTCACTACAAATTCCACACCAGTTGTTACCTAAATCCCTAAGAAAACCTATCCCCAAACGCTAAAGTTTGGAACACTATTACATCACGATTCAACTATAATTGTGGTGTGCACTACAATTTCTTCATGCTGCTAAATAACTAACACGTGCTTTGAATTGTCCTTCACAGTTTTCGAAATTGACACCATTCCATTCATGCAGACAAGTCAAACTATGCATGATGAAAACCTCGCTGAACCATATATGATCATGAAGATGCGTGTAGACGATTTCTTTCTTCCTTCTTAATGTGCTCTGTATAAATCAATTCTCAACTGGCAAGTCGCTAACAGTTCAATGACAAACAAAATACAGGTTCCGTCCTGTACTACCCCACGAGGTTAGAGAATGCGTTCTTCAAATGAAACACGACCTCTTAAGAACCTCAAAAATAAGTCAACCATGACTTCAACGCCCATCTGGCGCGACCCTATTGTCACCAACAGAACGCTAGACTTGACACTGCCTTTTCAATCATCTTTTCACCACTTAACCGTACCCTACAGCAACACAAAAATAAAAATAAACAAATAGTCCACCAGCCTCCAAACACCCATACATAATACCCTTATTTTCTTTCAATTCAGCCATGTTTAACTCCAAGCACAATTCAAACAACTAGACTTAATTTACCACCTGGTCTCATGCAGCAACAACTTCTAGAACTTTTCTGCTCTAACACCACATGATTGCAAATTATAAAACTAATACATACAATAATAAAACCCCAATCAAGACCGACATCTGTCGTTACAGAATTTAAAAATATAAAACAAATAATCACACCAATAATCAAATTATTTACATAGCCTTTGGGCGCATTCTGATTTAATTGTAACTGCGCGGCTTTTAATTGTCACCCGTAGACAATATGTCTCAACCCATCCATGTAATAATTACGGGGAAAAATTATTACCCACCCATTTATAACTTTTATTTGCCGTTTCTACTGGTGTATGACGCTTATTCAAATTTTGGAGTTTTACTCATTGTCAGTGCTACTAGCACATGACATATCTGAACTCATTTACAATGTATGTGTGCACCTTAGTACAACACAGCATCGTTTCTTCGTCGCGCCCTTCTTTGTTCCATTAACTTGGCCCTTTGGGCTGTAATTGGATATGGTGATTCCTCTTCTTCCCTATCGGTTTCATCACCGCTATCGTGCATATTTTCCTGGCCATCGGTGTCTTGGTGTTCACTCTCAGGTCGCACCAAGCATGGTTTTAGTCGGTTGAAGTGAACAATCTGAGTCGCCTTATGATCGGTCCGTGCAATCAGGTATGTAACATCCGTTATCTTCTTTGCAATTCGCCACGGTCCAGTCCATTTGACCATAAGTTTAGGTGATTTACCTTTCTTTCTTAGTGTCTGGTGCAACCACACCATGTCACCATCACTAAAAGACTGGCCGTGAACCTTGAGATCATAGGCGACTTTCTGATGCCGAATAGCTGTGCCTAATTGTTTTCGTGCTTCTTCGTTTGCCTCCCACATTGCATTTCTATAATTTGCCACAAATTGAGACAGATTCTTTGGGGCCTCGTCTGGTGTTTTGCCAACTAGAAGATCTGTAGGGAGAATCACTTCTCTACCCAGCATCAGCTTGTTTGGGGTGAATCCAGAGGAAGTGTGCTCAGATGCACGATAGGCCATGCTCGTAAGAGAAAGGTACTGGTCCCAGTTTTCTGGTTTATCATCTACATATGCTGCAAGCATCTGGCATAACGTTCTGTTATACCGTTCCACCATCCCATTACATTGCGGATGATAGGGAGACGTTCGCGTTTTCTTAATCCCTAACATTACACAGAGCTCTTTGAATACGGCACTTTCGAACTGTCGGCCTTGGTCAGATAATAGTACACGAGGTACACCAAATCTACAAATAAAATTATCCAACAACGCTCTTGCAACCGTGATGGCTTCAATATTAGGTAGAGGCACCGCCTCTATCCACTTAGTGAAATGATCTCCAATTACCAGGATATATGCATTGCCTTCGTCTGTCTTCGTAAGGGGTCCCAAAATATCCAAGGCTACAAGCTCTCCTGCTTCACCAGCCGATATGCCCTGAAGTTTCGCTCGGCGCTTCTGCTTGGGACTTTTATGCTGAGCGCAAACGGAGCATGTCGCACAGTAGTCACGTATATCATCCCGCATACCGGGCCAATAGTAACGTTGACGCACTTTACTGAGGGTTTTGTCGACACCTAAATGTCCCCCGGCGGCTCCATCATGGCATTGTTTTAGCACTTCACGCCGCCAACTGTATGGTACGACGATGAACCTTTTAACTGGCTTTCCAGAACGATCTAGCCAAACTCGCACAAGTATCCCGTCTGACATCTCTAATAATTTATATGTCCCCCATAACGCCTTAACTTCTGCGCTATTCCCAGATACCTCTTCCCATGCAGGGCGTTGCTGCCTCTCAACCCAACTAATTACTCGTGACAAAGTAGCATCTTGTCTCTGTATCCCTCCAAAATGTATCCCACTGTCTAGCCGTATAGCAGATAATCCCACGCTACATTTGCTACAGTATCTGCACCCGCTGCAAGGTAAGCGACTCAAGCCATCAGCATTGGCATGTTTAGTTCCAGGGCGATGTTCTATCACAAAATCATATTCTGATAACTGCTCCAACCAACGGGCCAACTGTCCCTCTGGCTCTTTGAAGCTCATGAGCCATCGCAGGCTACTGTGGTCAGTGCGTACCTTGAAATTTCTCCCATAAAGGTATGTCTTAAAGTGACGAATAAAATGTACGACAGCCAACAGCTCACGACGAGTGACACAGTACTGACGTTCTGTCCTGTCCAAACACCGACTCGCGTAAGCTACCACTCTTTCTTTGCCATCTATGTTCTGGGACAGGACAGCACCTATGGCTTCACCACTCGCATCTGTGTCGAGTATAAAGGGGCTATTGAAGTCCGGTACAGCCAACACTGGTGCAGAGGAAAGCGCTTTACGCAATTTTTCGAATGCCGCCTGATGTAATTCTGTCCAGTGGAAAACTGAATTCTTTGTCGTTAGCTGATGTAAGGGAGCTGCAATATCGGCAAAGTTTCTTACGTACCGCCTATAATAACTGCAAAAACCTAGGAACCTCCGCACTGCGGTAATTGATTTTGGAGTAGGCCATTTCAAAACAGCTGCCACTTTCTCAGGATCAGTTGCAACTCCAGCTGCGGAAATAGCGTGACCAAGATACCTAACTTCTCTCGCACATAGTGTACATTTGCTGGGTTTCAACTTTAGGCCAGCCCCTAGAAGACGGGTAAAGACGCGCGCTTGTCTTTCAAGCAACTGATTGAACGTGCTCCCGAAAACTATAACGTCGTCGAGGTAAATTAGACAAACTTCATATTGCAACCCGGCTAGGACGGCTTCCATAAGTCGTTCAAAGGTCCCAGGCGCGTTGCATAAACCGAACGACATGACTTTAAACTGATAGAGACCCCTTCGCGTTGCAAACGCTGTCTTAGGCCGATCTGCTTGCTCAATTTCTACTTGCCAGTACCCTGACATCAAATCTAATGTGGAGAACCAGCTCATACCTGACAGTGAATCGAGACTATCATCAATTCTAGGAAGAGGGTACGCATCCTTCTCTGTAACTGCATTTAGCGCCCTATAATCTACGCAAAACCTCTTCTTCCCATCCTTTTTAGCTACTAAGACCACTGGGGCAGCCCAAGGGCTTACAGACGGTTCTATAACCCCTTTTCTAAGCATGTCGTCAACTTGTATGTCAATCTCCTGACGGAGCTGGAACGGTAATCTTCTAGGTGGGACTCTAATTGGCGCGGTATTGCCTGTTTTGACAGTGTGCTTGATCAAGTTTGTTCTGCCCAAGTCGTCATCATCTTTAGCAAACACTGTGCAAAATTCACTTAATTGTTTGCTTAGGCCTCGTGCTTCATCCGGAGTCAAATGGACGCTTGACCTCTCAAACAATTCAGTTAAATGTGAAGGCAGACTGCTGTTCGAATCCGGTTTCTGACTTTCGACAATTTGTGTCGATAGGGCCGCACTGGCTTCGGCACAACAAACACCAGCCTGCAAGTTTACCACCTCTTTAGTCGGGTTTAGCAACCGTATTGGCACTGTTCCGTCCATCGTCTTAATGACGGCTCGCGCGACAAGGATTTTAGTTTCATGCCTAAACATCGATAGAGGCTCCAGCACTGACTCTGTAGCTAGCTTCCCACAACCAACATTCGCCATCCAACCTCGCGTGATAACTTCCGTCTCTGCCGGGACAATGATGTTTTCAGCCAAGGTGATACGATGACAGCCCATAGACCCCGCAAAGTGGCATGGGAGTTTTAGTCCCTGCATCTGCAGTGTACACTGCGTAATACTAATATCGCACTTATGCGGCCGAAAAAAATCTAACCCAAGTATTCCATCGGGCCTAATGTCAGCTACAACGAAAACATGTCGCCTTCTGACACCTGTCCAAGCAATGCAAAATTCAGCCTGACCATATGTTTCAATTTTGTTACTGGATGCACTGATTAGTTGAGTATCCACGGCATTGAGTTTTGGCTTTATATGACCAAGTGTTTCATACCGCCTCTTGCTGATGATCGAAACAGCAGCGCCTGTGTCTGCTAGTAAAGCGAGCTCCACTCCATTAACACAACATTGCGTGTATAGTCCCGGCTCCTGGTTTACATAACGTACAGGTTTGGCGTTTTCTGTTCTTGTCCTCCTAGAATCTCCCTCTCTTTGGCCTCTTGTTCTCCATCGTTCATTGTATCTGTTCAAAGGCTTGGTGCATTCGCTTTGGTAATGACCCCGACCATTACAATTCCAACACTGGACCCCTGTTCGCCTGAATCGCGTCGCTTATCCCCCGACTCGTGCCAACGACCTAATGCATCTTGATGTTTTTCAGTCAATTTCTTATTTTGTTTTATTAATTCTTCTACTTTTGCTTCTAACCTTGCTATTTCAGTTATATTTGTACTATCGTCGTCCTTGTCTTCTGACTCTTCATAGCCTCTACATGCAGAACTTACTGGCTTCTGTCTCACGCCAGCACGCAGGAAAGCCTCCCATTCAACCCCTACTCTGATGGATTCTTGCAAACTACTAGGGTGATGCCGCCAAATTTCAAGTTTTAGGTTTTCATCTTGTACTGCCCCTAAGAAATGGTCCTTTGCAAGCCTATCGCGGATATCAGGCGGGCAACCAGGATATGCCAAAGAAACCAGTCTCTGTATCGTTTGACCTAATTCAGGGAGCGTTTCTCCTTTTTTTCTGAAACAGCTTCGAAGCTGTGCCTTGTAGTACTCATCTTGGTTACGAGGCGCAAAGCGAGCTTCCAATGAAGTTTTCAATTTCTCAAATTCGACTTGACCGGGCTGGACTTGGAGATCGGTTAAGACTTGGAGAGCATCTCTCCTTAAACACGCTGCCAAACGCAATCCCTTTTCAGTTTCGCTCCATTCATTAATCATAGCGCAGTGTTCGAAATGTGTCATATAGTCGAGAAAAGGTTGAGAACCATCATAAATGTCTGCTTTCACTGTTGCCTTATTTCTAGTTGGAGGCGCAGAAGCACAGAGTTCTGTTTTTGCAGTTTCGACCTTCTTGCTCAACTGAAAGTCTGGCGTCTCCCTTACTTCCTTAACCTCACTGCGGCTCCCATTCGAACATTTTGTCAACAAATGACCCATGGTGGTACTTAACCTGTCAAACTTGTCCGTAATGAGTGTGTCAATGGTCTGAAGCAGACTATCAGTAGGCGAACTACTCGCTCCCTTGGATACTGAGTACGTGGTTCGATCATAAATGTCTGCCTTCACGTTCTCAGGCACACTCTCTTTAATGGTTCTGAACCTCAGATCTTCAGCCCATCCATCACGTGCACGTACATTGCCACTATCGGCCTCGCACGGAGTTGAAGTCGCATAGCATTGAACACCACTGTCTACGTCTATTAACTTTCTTGGCCTCCTATCAATAGGCGACAATGGCGACAAGAGTCGCCAATGCACAGACTGTGGTAAAGGCGTATTCAATAATGAGGTAGGTGTACCTCTGCCTGTAGCCATCCTAATAATTTATAATACTCTTGCAATACTCACAATTTGCCTGTGTCGATGTACTTGGTAGCACACTACCAATTGCTATTTAAGACCAATGAAACCGTATGCGGTTGTTATTGCTATTATTATTATTATTATTATAAGCCCCCTAATCCCTTATTGAATTTCAATAAATACAGCATAAGGTTTATGAATTTACCAAATACAGCGGGGAGAAGGTGTTGTCAAACACACGTTCTTTTGCTTTTATTAATTGTTCTTGTAAACTACTAACTTTAAAAATAATAACCAGCTAATGCCTTTACTCTAACATAAGTAAAAATACTAACACAGCCGACTATCATAAAAATGTCTGCTCAACTTTTTGCTTTCTGCGCGACCTACCAAAGACAATACTTTTGTCATCGCTGTTCTATATCCCGGATAAAACACTCCATCCTGCTTGAACATAGTACTCCTCTTAAAAATCCTTCTCAGCAGCAAATGCATATATCTACTCTCGCAGACCAAATGTCGCGAAATCTCAATAAACGAAGTTAAAGTCGCACTAGCCATAATATTTCTTTCCTCTTTCTTTCCAAATGCGAAGCAATAGTCAGTTTCACACATAATAACTCTGAATAAATTGCAAACCATGACAGAACTATTCACACATATCCCAAAACGCTGTCACCAGAAATTTTTCTTGTTACACGCACAGGGGTATTCACTTGACCGAGCGGTGTCAAAACCCTGGCGCGAGTCACGCTGGAAGTCATATGTTTTCCCCAAATTTCCAAAGACTTCCATACAACTTAAGTTGTAAAATGGAAAGAAAGACGTGTCTGCTATAATTATTAATCTTTGCTGTAATCAATGGGCGACCCAGAGGAGACAACTTGCCCAAACGTCCATTAACTGCACCTTTACATGGTTTTTCTTCATTATTATCCGTTTTCCGTACCGATAGCTTGTCATGCCATAGAAATTACACCAGTATTCCCTTACTAACTGGGAAATATTTAACTGCGCGAC
>JAQISU010000788.1:0-63329 GCA_029339505.1 Unio delphinus | reverse complement strand
CAACGCATCAACCGAGCGTTGGCGACCTTGGTCTTGTTTAAATACAGTAGGGGTTGGTGATCAGTCTCGAGAACGAAATCTCTCCCAAATAGATATGCGTGATACTTCCCAATTCCCCATACTACGGCCAAACATTCCTTTTCTATGACGAAATAATTCTTCTCTCTGGGTATCAATTTCCTACTCGAGTAAGTTACGGGTAACTTACTGTCGTCTTGCTCTTGCAGTAAAACTGCCCTCAACCCAGTTTCAGAAGCATCTGTTCTTAGAATAAAAGGTTTGCTGACATCTGACAATTTTAATATAGGTGCACTAACCAGTTTCTCTTTCAGAGCACAAAATGCTTTATCTTGTGGCGGTCCCCATTCAACTTTGTTTGGTTGCCCCTTCTTGGTCAAATCAGACAGCAGGCTAGCAATGGCTGCAAAGTTCGGTATAAATTTTCTATAAAAACCTACTAGACCTAGAAATGATTTTACCTGCGTTTTGTTGGTTGGCTTTGGTGCGTCTCTAATTGCTTCAACTTGCTTGGGGTGAGGTTTTAACTGACCCATACCGCTGACCCTATGACCCAAACAATCTAAATCTGTATAACCAATACTGCATTTAGTTGGTCTCACTGTGAGGTTCGCTCTGCTGAGTCTATTGAAGAGCTCGCTCATGACGGACACGTGCTCACTCCAAGTATTCGTGTACACGAATATGTCGTCTACAAAGCTATCAACGTTTGCTAAACCTTTAAGCAACTTTCGCATCAAACGACAACTGGTGGCGCTGGCTCCAACTAACCCGAATGGCATCACTTTGAATTGATACAATCCTTTCTGGGTCGCAAATGCTGTCAAAGTTCGGGACTCTTGGACAATGAGAACCTGCCAATATCCCTTGGACAGATCCAATTTGGAAATCCATCGGTTTCCCGACAACTTTGCAAATAGACCCTCCATATCTGGCATTAGTTCTTCATCGAAAACAGTGATTTTATTCAACTGCCGAAATCGATACAGAATCGGTTCGTCCCGTCCTTTTTCCTGACTAGCACTACTGGAGAAGAATATGGCGAGTTGGAGGGTTCAATCACCCCCAGATCCAACATTTTACCCACCTCTTCGTCCTGAGCTTCACGTGCGTTGTATGGCACTGGATAGCCCTTGATTCGAATAGGGTCAGACGTATTCAGTTTAATTTTGAGGTCCAACAAAGTTGTACAACCTGGTCTGTCTGTGAATACATAAGAGTGTTTAGCCAAGAGAGCATTAATCTGTTGACGCTGGTCTTTCGTCAACTCCGCACTCACATCGACCTTATCTATCCCTTCTCCCGCAACTTCCAAGGGACATTCAAGGGAACTCTCGATATTCGAATCTGCTTCATCATCGTCTACGACTGCCGTACAAACGACATTTAAAACCCCTTTTTCAACATTGTCGCTCTGTCTCTTGATATACAACTTGAGCATGTTAGCATGGAATGTCTTTAAATTCCATGTCAATTTTATAGTCCATGTCACTTTTTACCTATTTAACTTCATATGGACCTTTCCACTGGACTAATAACTTATTTGAACTCGTTGGAAGAAGCAATAGAACCTGATCTCCCACAAGAAATGTCCTATTTCGCGCTCTGCGGATGTAATACTTGGCATATCTGAACCCCGATTTAATAAATTCGTCACGTGCCATCTGGCATGTACTATCAAGTTTATTTCGCAGATCTAACACGTACTGGTAAGTTGTTTTTATTTCCTCGTTCGCGACATCACCGGTCCATAGTTCGCGTAGCATCCGCATTGGGCCTCGAACTGTTCTACCGTACAACAGTTCGAAGGGTGAAACCCTAAACTGTCCTGCGGTACTTGACGGTACGCGAACAGAACAGCGTTTAAATAACGGTCCTAGTCTTGCGGACGTCCCGCGCACATCTTTCGAAGCATGCTTTTCAGTGTACCATTAAACTTCTCTACCAGTCGGATGGTATGGGGTAGTGTTTAGCTGTTTGATGGATAACAGCCTACTTATTTCACCCATGAGGTCAGAGGTGAATTGGGCACCACAATCAGTGAGGATTTCTTCTGGCACCCCTACCCTACTGAAGATATCAACTAATGCTTCAGTTACCCTTTCCGTTTCAATAGTTGGTAATGCTACGGCTTCGGGGTATCTGGTCGCGTAGTCAACCAGAGTAAGAATATACCGATTCTTTCTTTCGGTAACTGGGTGTATCGGTCCTACAATATCTACTACCACTCTTTTAAACGGTGTATCTATTAATGGCATCTGTCCTAAGGGCACCCTTGTGATCCTTCCCTTACATACGGTTTTCTGACATACGTCGCACGACCTACAGAACCGTGTGACATCGCCATTAACACCGGGCCAGTAGAATTCAGCGACTACCCTGCTAGTGGTCTTAGCCTTACCTAGGTGTCCTGCCATGCTTGACTCATGCGTCACCATAAGTACTTGAGATCTATATCTCTGGGGTACGACCACTTGCCAATACTTCCTACCCTCCCGAGCGCTACACTCCCTATGAATTAATCCGTTCATGCGTACGAATCTCGAGCTACCCCCACCCTTGCAGTGTTTAATCGTGCCGGACGTGATTTTCTCAACAATTGTTTTGATGGATTCATCACGTTCTTGCTCTTGTTTGAAATCATCACGCGAAATTCCGGAGATCGATTCAGGGACTATTTATTTATGAAATGCGGTTTTCTGTCGCCGTGTTTGCGCTCGCGTTTCGACTGCCTGGGCCAAAGGTATTTTAAAATCGGCCATGGTTGGAAGACGGGAACCTTAAACATTACCGATCGTCAGATCGTAAATAGGGTTTTCCATACAAAGGGCATCAACAGTTCCAGTGAGGAAAGGTGTTTTTACCGTGATCCTTGCTACGGGAATGCGACCGATCGTCTGATCAAGCAACATACATGGGGACTCTCACCCGAGCATTTGGTTATCCTGCACGAGACTCCGTTTGATCACTACGCCCGTGCAACCAGTGTCACGTAATACTACGACTTCTCGACCGTTGACAAACCCTCTCGCGGTTGGTACACGCGCTTCGGGAAATAGACACGTGCCAAGCGAATGAATACAAGGTTCTACCTGTACGATATTATCAGATATACCTTTACTTTGTATATCCACTGCTACCTTATGTACAAGTCCCTTTCTTTTAGGACAGTCTTTTTGAACATGACCCCATGCATTACACAAGTAACATTGCAGACGCTGAATACCTGGATTCCTAACTGACCTATTTGCCTCAGCTGATTTTACAAGCTCCCTAGGCATCGGTCTCGCAGACTGGTTTCCAGACTTAAAATCTTTTGAAACCACGTTCTGGGTTCCCCCATGAGCTTCGGCAAAGAAATCGGCTTGCTTAGCCATATCTTTTATGTTTGTGAAGACTTTCTCCTTCAGAAATTGATCTAATTCTCGCCCAACTGTATTAAATAATTGATCTCTGAGCAAGAAATCAGTCAACCCTTCAAATGTTTTCACCGCTTTGCCGCATTTAATCCACCGCTCAAAATAGTTCGCAATTCTAACGGTGAACTGACCAAAGGTTTCTCCCTTATTGGGCTTGCTATACCTGAACATTTTACGAAAACCCTGTTCAGTGAGCTCGTACCTTTTGAAAAATGCTTACTTAAACACATCGTCCCTAGGAAGTCGCGAGTATACATCCAGCGCTTTACCTTTTAATAGAACACTCAGACGCAATTCCCAGTCATTTTGACTCCACTTCTGGTTTTCGGCATACCGCTCAAAGCGATGAAGATAACTATCCATGTTATCTTTTACATCGTCAAAGGGAGGTAATTTGGGGCCCCTTAATTTGCTAAAGGCAGAATCGTGTTCTCTTCCAGATGTCGCTAATTCTGCCTTACGCTCATGATCCCGTTGCTTTGCTCTTTCTTCTAACTCTAACATTTCTACTTTTGCTAGTTTATCTAACTCTATTTGCCGTTCCTCCGATTCCCTTTCCCATTCTATCCTTTCCTTTTCGGCCTGTTTCTCTAATTCTATCTTTCCTTTCTCTAATTCTATCTTTTCCCTTTGGGCCTGCTTCTCTAATTCTGTCTTTTCCTTCTCAAATTCTATATTTTCCCTTTCAAAGGCCCATTTCCTTCCTTCGGCCTCCCCCTTTTCCTTTTCTAATTCCCTTTCTAATTCCCTTGACCTTACCCTTTCTTCCTTTTCTAATTCCCTTGCCCTTGCCCTTTCTTGTCTTTCCCGGGCTTGTTCTTCCTGAATAAATTTCCTTAGACTTTCACCTTCATACCCAAATTCTTTGCCTAAGGTAACCAAGTCCTTAAGGGATGACATGACAATGACAATTGTAATATGAATATATATAGGTAACCAAACCAATGCTTAAAATACGTTTATACTGGACACACGGACCTAGATAAATTAAACAAAAAAAACCCCAACTTGAGTATTATCTTGTCAAGAAGGTCACGCTCAAATACAAACATTAAATGTTTACTTTCACAAAATGATTGACAGTTCACTTAATCCAACGATCCCACTTCTGTCACCACTGTAACAGAATTGTTACCGAGAGGATGGTGGATTAAATGAACAACACAAACACAATATGTGAAAGAAAATGCATATTTATGAAATAAATTATTAATGAAAAAAAATGATGTATCCACACAATAACTCATGCGTTCAACCCACAATTACACTCACAACCATTGACAATACATGAATAAATGAAATATTATTACAAAAAAACACAGATACAAAGGAATCTCTTGGACTATACACAGATCCAAGGAACCTTTACAAAAGTTGTATTAACACAAGTATAAATTACGATAATAAACAAAAGCATCAAACTATACTATCGCACGTATGGATTGCGACAACTAGCACGAACATATACATGTATTTAAGCAAGTTGCTAACTTTTATTGAGATTCATGCAATTCCTTGAAATACTATTGTGATCTGAAGTAACCATGTAAATACATCAATGTATTCAATTGTACTACAATTGCAACACACACATGTGTCCCGACCCTGTATAACCGTACGATTCACCAACAGTTGAATCGCCGCCCAGTTGCTCCGAAAACCTAGGGTTGACTCAATACTTTTATCGGTCAATTGCCCTTCACGGATCCACCACAGTTATACGTACAGACAGCATACAACATCTACTAGAACTAACGTTCCTCAATACCCTAGATGCCACCCCGGATGTTTACAACTCTAGACAGCTCCGACACTCGGACTTCTAGATTTCCGGATATTTACACGTCACGAGAGATATTAGCGAATGGATTTGATGCGTATCAGTTAAAGATATGCAGTCTTGCATATGTTCAAGACACGTTGTTATAATGTAAACGTACTCTCCAGAGGATCACCGAGATCTCGTACTGACCTCGTAACTTTACTGTTGGTTTTGCTGATATTTATTATTTAAGGTAAAGGATGTGAATGATAAAGTCTTTATGTTGTGATAAAAATGGGTTCAGTTTTATCATCATTCATCTGCACATCGTTACATGTCATCGATGATATCACCTCAGACTTTCACCTCTCAACTGCATGGATGGAAGCAGCGTCAGTTGGGTGGCTAGATCTATATACGTTGGTGTCATCAGCGTACAAATGGTGAGACACTGGATAATTATATATTACAATTATGAGCCGCTGAGTGTATAGAATGAACAGAACATGTCAAAGAACAGGCCCCTGTGGAACACAACAGCAAAGACAAACTGGGTTGGAGTGTATTCTATTTAAAGATACAATTTGTGGCCTGTTGACTAAGTAGGACATGAACCATCGGAAGGATATAGTGCGAATGCCAAATGCATGCTGGATACGGCGAAGTAATAAATCATGGTGTATTTTGTTAAATACTGTTGAAAAGTCAGGAAGGGTGAGGACTGTAATCATTCTGCTATCCAAAGCAGATAAAATATCATTTATTGCTATTAGAAGAGTAGTTTCAGTAATGTGGAAAGGGCGATATACAGTATGTACTTTGCTAAAAACATTGTGTTATTACAAATTAGATTCAAGGTAGGTTCGAACAACTTTTTTTAAGCATTTTTATATGAACTGGATAATATTAACTGGGCGGTAGCTATTTAAATCGTTACTGTCAGATGCTGCTTTCTGAAGCTGAGGTTTTAAAAAGGCGGTTTTGAAAAATGATGGGCATATCCCCGATCATAGAGACGTCTTAATAACATCAGTTAGTGAAGTCTAATAACTCAAATTGCAGTGATGATGGAATTGAATCAAATTCACATGACTTTGGCGCACTTTTCAGCATGATCGTCTGTACTAAATCCATATAGACAGGTTCAAATGCTCATAATGATTGTCGCTGAAATTCTGTATCCTAACTGTATGGTAAGGAATAGTCAGTTAGATTTACTTTGTCAAGCGTATCTCTAATGATTTGCACTATGTCACAGAAACATTGGCAAATACGTCCAGAAGGTCTGCCGGAGAGAGGGTAGATAGAAGTGGCGTATATTTATTCCTTGACATTGCTTTGTTAATTATCTCGAATACCTCTTTGCAGCTGGAACTCTCCGCTATCTTAGTATTGTAGTGAAATAAGTTGGTTAAATGGACTATTTTTATGCCATTCATACCTTCTAATAGAAAACTGTATGTTTTTGATTCAAATATGTAAGAGATGAAAAGTAAGATCGAAGTAAAGGAATGAAAAAAATTAAGTGAAGAAAAAAGGAAAGAAGCAGCACACGAATGGCTCGAACTGCTACTACTTCAAACTCAAGAGTTAACAATTAAAACATTGTATTTCTAGAACATCGACCCGATCAGAAACAAAGTTGTAATTTGCCTATGATTATATCACAATTGCTATGGTGTGGTTAAGAAAGTGATTTTTTTGATTGTTTTAGGGTTTAACGCCATTTTTCAGCACACGATATGCTATACATGCTGGCCAGTATTATTGATGGATTAAGAACCCGGGAAAATCCTTAGAAAGAACCACCGACCCACGAGAAGCTACTGGGAAGCTTTATCACATAACTACATTAGCCGAATCTTAGACTCGAACCCACGCAGAGGTGAGACGGCAGTGACCCGTAACGGAAAGCGCTTTAGACCACTCGGCCACCCGGGGCTCCTTTATTAAAGTGATATATAGATATATATATATATATATATATATATATATATATATATATATATATATATATATATATATATATATATATATATATATATATTAAGCTTTTAAAAATCTGCTTTTATTTTATATAAGCTCCTGGGTTTTTGAAAGTTGTTGCACAGGATCTAAACAAGTTGTATTAAGTTCATTTCCTGCCAAAAGTATTTCTCTATTACTTATACAATCAATGGCTTGTTGAGATGTCACGGTAGCACACAGTCTCTATAAAATTCCATCTATAGAAAAATTTTAAAAGCTGGGTGCTATAATAATTCATGAAATTATAACAAAAACTGTGATTGCATTTTGTATTACTGGATTCAGTGCTGATCCAATAAACAATGTGTATGATTCACTTTGCTTATTATGCTTTAATTTCCCAAGTGTTAATATAGTAAGAAACTTAAAAGGCTACAATATCAGTAAGAAATGCAACTATATATGGCCAGGCAATTAAAGAAATATACCGAAATGATATTTCTTATCATGTAATTTTAATAAACCATTTTGTTTATTGTAAAAAAGCCTAATTTGTGTTTATTGATGTGCACTTCATTCCTCCATGCGCCTCGTCTATCTCTATCGACTTCCATAAAAAAATATTACAATTATTAGTTATCGACTCCCATACAAAATATTTCAAGTATTAATTGCTCTAAAATTTGCAGCAGAATGCAGCCAGAAGAGAATGAAACGAAACGTAGAATGAAATCACTTATTAAAATATCAATCGACATTTTAATGTCATCTTAGTTTAAAAAACATACAATGGCATTTTCTGTTAGTGTGAATTGGCGTGTGTCTAAATTACGCATTGTATTTTAATATTAACCGATAACATGTAACAAAGTTTATGTATTAGGAGGTGAAAAAAGTATATGTTGTCATAAGATTAACGTTCGCTCGAATGTGCTGTTAGTTTTTGAGGACTTCATATCGTCTGCAATATCGTCTGCATATCGTCTGCAATATGGTAACATTCGAGTCTTTATATTTAATAAAAGCATATATGGCAACAAAATGTATTGTTTATTTCACACTTTTTTATCAAGTGTGCAGATGTTGCGTTTGATCTGTAATGGATATCCAGTATTGATAGCATATACCATAAAAAACTACATCTAGTATATAATTGTATAAGCCCCACAGTGACCCGTGGTCTAACACGCTCAATGTAACGGATCACTGCCATTTCACTTTTGATAGTGTGGGTTCGAATATAGGGCTCGGGCACTGTGTAAATGTAGGAAAGGTTTCCAATATATACTTGTTGGTCGATAGGTCTTTCCACCGGGTTTCCCGCGTTCTTCCTCCACCATTTATAATCGCTGCCATGTATACCTTTCTTCTTAAAGAAAATGGCGCTGCACCATAAAACAACAACTTCAAACACTGATCGAATGTGTAAGACTGAATATGGCATCAACGACCATTGATTAGGTAATGCGTGTTATTAGCGTCTAATCATTTTCTTCAAACTTAACAGACCCCACACTATTAAAACAAGCAAACATTTTGAGAGATGTCAACTTGTTTAAAAAGGATATCATATTGAACGTGTCACAATGTTTTATGACTGCCAAGATTGTTCAGTTACATGTCCACTGTACATTTTAACAATTTCTACCTTTTACAACTCATGGGTGGCATCGATGACGTCATCTCACGCGAGAAGTTTGAAACTAAATTTCGACAGATTGTAAGACTATTACAGAGATCTAACATTTCTTGACCTTTAATTGGGGGAATTCCTTGTTGACGAAATTGAGAAGGGACCGAGAGGGAACCTAGATATAAAACAAGTAGCGTGCATGCCACAAATCGTTTATATGTTGTCACGATCCATGTCATCTAACGGTGTTTGTGTATAATACTATTTATGTTTAATGCACATCACGTCTTATGAATGACAAGAAAACTATGGCACTATAATAATCATATTTAGCATCCCTTATGATGTGAAATTGATCTAGGGTTGTGACCATTATTTAATCGCACGTCTTATGCTGTGATTTTGATCTGGCTTTGTGATCGTTATTGAATTGTACGGGTTATTTTCACTTTTGAACAGGTATAAGGGTAATAGCTTCAAGAACAAGAAATAAAAGCTACCCCGACACAAATACCAATTGCAGATAGAAATCACATCTTTTTCAGACGTAAGCAGGGGAAAAATTTTACTAAATTGAAAGCATGCCACCAAATTGATGCAATCATTAAAAAGTCCATTTATAAACGTGGCAAAACTAGGAAGAAAATATCACACTTAAGAATTTATCTCTTTACGAAGAAATAAATTTAAAACAAATAAACAAATATTGTCTTTTTGATTTAAGCCCTAAAACTAAGCTATATATATATATATATATATATATATATATATATATATATATATATATATATATATATATATATATATTTATATATACATACATGCACACACACACACACACACAAAGAAACAGAGACAGAGAGACATACAGATATATACACAGGCAGACAAATATTCCACACAGTATTAGCTTTATTAATTCAAGAGTGTTAATAATTAGCATGAGTTTGATATATTGTCTACAAATATTCAGAATGCACGTTGCCTTACAATCAAAGTTAAGGCAATCACCGGAGATTACTGGCGTCAAATTATCATGCAGTTTATAAATGATGACAAATATAGTCATTAATAAAACCTATCTGTTTGTATACAACTATTTGGTCTGTACAAAACTTTTAATGTGTGTAAATCCATTGCATCATCATATCAAGTTTACATCAACAGATCGGAATTTGGTATTTTCAAGCTCAATGTACCAAGAACAATGAAACGTCTTGTTTCTGTCAGATAACATTTTTTAAACGTGGTGAATGTATGTACAGTAATGACTCTGTTCACAACACTAGCCGACTATAAATATTGTTTTGTTGTATATCGGCGTCTTTAGGCAGGTATGGCATTAATTGAGGGTCACAAATTATGACTACAGATAAAATATTGATCATGATGATGAGGATGATGGTGGTGGTGGAGATGGTAATTATTAACAATCAACTAACTAAATTACATCTTATATTGCTTATGCTGTTTTCAATTTTACTGCCACTAATACCAACACTAGTGTATACCAACATATACTGACCATCATCAAGCATACTACCCTTACAAATACTACCAATCTTTTTATTATAACAATTTAGTTTGAAAAATATTAATTATTTACCAGCACGTGCATTTAAGCACGAACCCTACTTCCACAAATACACTCGGATTTTACTTTTACAACAGTGAATGGTATACATGTAGCCACTAGATCAAAATGTTATTGTAACCTTTACTATGAAATACTGGAATAAGGGATACTTCATCTAAAATATTAAGCTTGGGTAGATCTATGAAAAAATATAACAGAAATTAAAAATATTACACAGTGGAGTCACTAGGCTTGGTGTCACCCATTGCGGTAACCCATGGTGTCACTCCTATAGACTTCCTAACTCATGGTGTCAACAATGATGATGATACACCAACTTAATCAATGACAGAAGTCATCCGTTGTTCTTCAAGGAGAGATGGAGTCATTACTGGCATCCACAGTGAATGTTTTATTAGTTCTGCTTTACCGACATCACCTGCGGTTCGCCAAAATGCATCACTTTAGGTATATTTTCGTTTTAATAATATGGTGTGGTAAGCTCCAAAACAAGTTTCTGACATTTCTGCAAAATCCAGTTAGATGTAAAAATGCACATGTAAGTCTTCTAGTTCCATATTTCAGCATTGACCGACTGGCTGCGAGTCCTTAATTGAATTTTGCATTGTGTCTAAAACAACCGATTCTACATCTGAGTATAATGTGAGTCGCCAGCGGCAGTTATAACGTTTAGTGGTTGTCTTTTATTATACTGTTTAGTGTGAGAGTGTTTATAAGTATCCATGAAAAACACCACTAACGGACCAGCTGAACTCGAATAGTCATCGCTGTATCTTGGAAGGCCAAGTATCGGAGTGGCAACGTCGACGTGTCCCATGCATGAACTTGATCTTGAAGAACTCCATAATATGAAAAGAATCTTTTTTCTCAAAACTTCATCTTATGTGCTTCAATAAATACTTCAGCGGGTATAAAACAGTTGCTTTAATTCTCCCAAACTGATTTCGTTGTTGTGCATCATGCGAATGCTATTGATGATCACGTATCGATTATTCGTTGAGAACTAGCGCATCAATACCACATGCGGGATCAGATGCACACTCGAACATTTTATTATGCTTATTAACATTAAGACGGCTTTTACCATCAGTCTACCACGGACTGAAGTTATTTCTTAATCTCCTCCAGTCGCTGTAGAGCTAGTATAGATGTGTAAGATTACACAGTTAGCGTACTATTGATATAATAATGTTTTAATTACAGCACGATACTACGGGTGAGTTTCCGGGTAGATAAATAAAAATATCAACAATAAATTTACCCAATTTGGTAAGTTAGAGTCCTCGGGAACGTATTGGTAGGAAGCTTTATTTTCCAAACGCACAGCTCTAAAAGGATCTGTTCACCATCCCCAGCTCCTTGGCAATCCCCCGCCTCTCTACATAAACCATGGAAATAATTTGCCACAACTTTGTCGTGTTCTTTTTGAAACAGGAAATCTTCAAGATATTAGAATGAAACAATTTTAAATCAATTTCAGGATTTGCTGATAACCACTTTCAGACGTCTGGAAATAGATGCAGTTAATATTTTCTTCTTCACTTTCTATTCTATGGAAATATATAATATATTGAATGTTTAAAGCATCTTAATTTTCATTGTTTTGTTTTACTTAAAGACATTAGGCCTACACAGCCACAGCAGACTAATCCAAAACTATAGATACAGACAAGCCACCAAAAGACTTACTCAGATGGTCTCCCGAGACTGAACATGCAATGATGTTGATGAAAGATAATGGCTTAAAGAATCAAAAACAAACACAATCCAGAAGCAAATACTAATAGCGGTAGAAATCATTTCGATTCCTACAGTAAAGCGTTAAACAGAGGTTTCGAAAATAATCCAAAACAAACAAACAAAATGAGAAACCATTAAAAGGTTCATTAATAAAATCAGTTATTAAAACTGGATTACTAGTATAATAATATTCGAATTTGACATGTTTGTTTCGAGAAACCAAATAGTTCCGAAGAAATATTTTCGCTATTTTTGAGCTGATGGAAAACTGGTTCAATTAGAGTAGAGCATTAACTGTATTTTTTCGAAAATGTTAACAATTAACACGAGCTACAGCTGTTATTTACAAACAAACATAACATAATATTGCATATAATTTAACATTCCATTGTAATACAAATGAAGAAAGTATTCCAATAAACACAATCATGCCAATAAAAGCGATTTTGAATGCATTCTACATACACAGTTATATGGATTCGATCCAGCCTTTTTTGTTCTAACTCTCAAATTCAGAAGAGGAACAATATATTCCAAAAACAATAGATTTATATAATAATGGGTTAATGTTTGGTCCGTATTGATGTGTTTTCTTGAATAATATATGATAATTTAAGCACAAATTGTATATAAATATAATTCTGGAATGTTGTGGTTGACCTTCCTAGTAGCTGTTAATGGTTAAGGTCTACTGACTGGTTACAACACGTTCAAATGATCGGAAAGAGATTAAGGTGGTTGTTCTCACTGGAAAATATATATATGTATCAGGCCAGTCTCATTCATGCATCGTACTTGTGACTTATTAAGAAGGTTTTCATATTATCCAGTTTTTGTTATGTGATTGTTTTGTATATATAATGTGTGTTTAGTTTTGTTTTAAAAAAAATCTAAATATGTTGTCTACAAAATATTTGTGTATACGTATACTATCACGAAAAAGTAAGGAAATATTTGAAACTAAAAAGCCTTTAGTGTATTTTTAGTGGTGCCATGCGTATGCTTTTTGTGAGTAATTTGTGGCTCTCATGTTTACAAATCATGTCTAACGAATGATCTGGATTCCGTAGCGGAGTACCGAATAGGCAGAATAGGTACCGGCCTATGGACCCCACACTTTGTAGGAGCCATGCGACAACGAATCAAAATAATATTGATAGGAGATAATGTGCAAAAGCGTCGCCAAGATTTAGACTGGCTAAATACCTCCACGTTATCTAATCCGGCACTGCCTTGCTTATCCCTCTAAATGTACAAATTTATCGATTTAACCTGTTTGTGAGCTTGTTATTTACAACATCTACAGTAAAAGAAAAACATAAATGAAATATATAGGTTACAAATGGTTTGATTGTGTTTTGTTTGATGTTCTATACGTGGTCTACATGGTTAGTATTATGGGAAAATGTTTTGAGGAAACGTGTTCCTGTTCCCTTAAGCATTTGTGAATGAATGCCCATGTCCTGCTGTTTCAATGTTCCCAGTCTCCATACAAGACGTCCCAAGACGTTAATATACATATAAAACAGGAATGTATGTACCTAGCAGTTACATAATGGCGAAAATAATTAAAACCGACATTTGTAAGTTCTAAAATATTCCAAACATCTGGATTTGGCCTCGCTAGATGTCGTTCGGCCATAACCTTGACATAATTGGCGCATGTCAGACATGTCATTGAAGGGAAGACAACGGTTATATAAATATATATATTTATATATAGTGTAACTATATTGTAGTCTTCGCTTGTTTTTTGGGTGTTCAATATTTAAGTTTCTGACGTACGATGATACATCTTTAGTTTATATGCAAAGTCGAGTTGAGAAATACAGACAGACATTTTCGACCAAATGTTTCGTTTCTTCCTACGGAATACTGGCATTCTTATGATATGTATTCAACAGAAAAATTTGTATCGTACATATAATGTTTTTCATGAAAGAGAAATCCATGTTAAACTAAAAAAATATAGCAAATTAACATTAAAACCTTTTAAGACAAAATCATGGCATAGAAGACAAATGTTTGTGTGAGGGTTTTTATTATGAGCATGATACTAATAATAAAACATGTACATGAGTACGCAGTTGTCAGTAGAAAATTCCTTTATTTTAAGATCTATAAAATAACAGGGGTGGAACTTGTTATATGTAAGATAAGATAGCTGAGAAAGAAAAGACACAAAATACGAAATAAAACAATTCATTCATTCCAATGAAAATTTGATTTCATAATACGGAAAGTAATTATAGGCAATCGATATATTTTCTGTTGCGTTATGTTGTCACATTATCCTTCTAACATCTTAGTTTAGGCATTTGAATATTGCGTATCCATTTTGTGATGTTCACTCGTACATTGAAATTCTCGTTTTCCACTCGAGTAATTTGTAAAACAACGCACCATTATCAAATTAAGTTACATGCGTCAAAGGTCAGATATGACTTTTCAAAACTTGGCATTACTAGAATTATGTTCTATAATCGTGTGAATTTAGGTAACTTGATAAAAGAAGATGTTTGTGAACTTCAGTTCTGACGACACGGTTCAAAAACCTCATTATTTTGATTGCTTTGCCCACCAATCAAGGTGAACTTATAAACGATTGTGTCCTTAGAATCAAGAGTTCAGGTTTTGGTCAAAACGTTTGGAAGCATCAATTCAAACTTTACTTTCTCATTATATAAGCAGAGGCAAGATTTTATATATCAATTTCGGTTCAGATATATGGACTAAAAATAAAACCCACTTACTTCAAACAAAAATCATCCGTATAATTATGCCTACTTTCCTGCTGAAACTGAAAGCAAAAGGAGTTTATATATCTTTATAATGACTGTTAAACACCCAACATGTTTATAATACTATCTGTATTAATGTGCTTAAGGTGAACTCTTAATTTGGTCAAGACTATACTTTTCAGATGTCATCCTGTCAAAATCGTTAGAAAATATTTGAAGAAATCTGTCCTGAATTTATAACTTCTTTTCAATAAAGTTTTGTATCCCATGTGCAAGAGAAAGTCGCACCCTGTGTAACTTCAAGATCTGGAAAATCAGAAAGTCTGTCTAGATGTCCAGACCCGAATTTTAACGATATTTAGAAATCAATTTACTGAAATTTGCTCTTCTTATTGTTTTACCTGCATTGATAGAAAAAAGCGATAATACAACACTAATGACCATTCATATTTTGTTATCACATTATGTCACCTTACGAAATAAAATGTGTTATATATGTCTTAATTTTTTTGTCGCTCAGTCAAGGAACAATTTTGATACATGGCGCCTATAGGCTTCAACATTTAAGATCTTGTTTGTCATCTATGAATCGCGTCTTCTTCAGCATGAAGGTTTACGACCAAAATATAGAAGGTCCATATTTTCTGAATCTTTATAGACTTCTTGAGCTGGGCGCGCATACTGACACACATTGCTGGAAAGGATGCCATCTGCGCCTACATCTCCTAAAACGAGAAAAATGTAATACCCGTATAAATCGGTTCGTTATTCTTTAATATAATAATTTATTATGTGTTTTTCTCTTATGATTCCCAATGTCCTAGTAAATGCATATCAGTGTCATTTCCCCAAATACTAGAGTGACGTCGTTGTCAATATTATCAATATTTTGAATATTAGAAATTATAAAGGTTTCTTCGTCATTTAATGATAATCCATCATTGTGCAACAAACGTCGCATATAATTTTACTACACTTTTTATAGCTATTTATAATCGGTTGATACTTAAACTATAACTTTTTTTTTTATAGATTTACTAATCTTATTTATAACTATAATAAGCAGATAACAGAGTGCATTCCCCCTTAAATGAAAAAGGTACATTAATTTATGATCTGCTATTCATTCAATAATGTCTGCCTTGGGGAAACATTTAAACCACAGCTGTTCGTGAAAGGAAAGAATGTATGAACCCATTCATGTGTTTTTGCAGACTTTTGTAACTTCCAAAGAAACAGCTGGAATTTCGTGATTTTCATTTCAGTACCTAATTCAGGGAGATTTTCTCACCGAGTCCTTTTCCACCTTAGAGAGTCAATATATCTAGCAAAAATGTCCCGTTAATAATTGTATGAACATGATAGATAGCAGCAGTAATTCGAACCATTCTCTCTAGCTTTATTCATTAATAGATAAGTAGAGGTTGAAGACGAATTTAGAGAGACTGTTGATCATAACATAAAAACGCGCGTGAGACTGATGAGTTAATGAATTACTTTTGTCAATACTAAAAAGTATTGTTCTGAAATATTGTATGGATTTATCTCTGATATCTAATGGCAAGTTAAGAGCATTCATCGAATAAATTTATTGCATACAGGCTACTGCAAAAATGCTTATTAGAACATACAAATGTTTCACGATTTTGAAATAATGTACGTATTACAAGGAGTCCCAGCAACAACGGAAATGTTTAATGTTTACAAGAACAAGTGGAAACCTTCCACAGATAAAAGTCCGGATTACCCAAATCTTTGCCATCGCGGTTTTCATTACAAACATAGAAGTGAATAACTTAGGATGAAACATGACACGGGTCAGTACTCTGTTAGTGGGGATCACATATATAAACATAAACGATGAATAACTGACGGCGGTGGATTGGTAGGAGACAGTCAGTTGCATGACGATACTGAGTGATGAGAACCTGCCAAATGAAGCTAACACATGCATTTAACTTTAGTGCCTGTCATCTCATTATGACAAAATACAGTCAGAATCAAGTGCGTGAAATGCATTGTGTGTTATTATGATGCTAAGTTTTTTTGGGAACTGAAGAATTTCAACGGCACAGCGACAAAGCAATAAGGCAAGGTTTGTGGGTAATCAAACTTGTCCTCAAGGAAAGAAAAAGTTTACCAGAATGGCCCGTAGAAGAAAATTTAACTGTGTAAATTGTTATAGCATTGTGAATCTACTAAGAGAGCGTACAGTCAAAACAATTATATATATATATATATATATATATATATATATATATATATATATATATATATATATATATATATATATATATATATATATATATATATACTTCACATTTTATGGTAAATATGCCTTTCGAAAGACGAAGAACCATATTGCATCCACAAAACACATAATATACATGAATCCTAAAAGTCAAGATAAATTCAAGACTTCTACAGCTAAATACATAAACAGAGATGAAAACTGGAAGGAAGAAAGAAGACAAAATTAATAACCTGTCTTAAATCTTGTAAGCTACTGGCAGGTATGCATAGGCGTATACATCTAAAAAAAGTGTGTGTTTGAGCATGGTTTGGTCTCAAACATAACCTGCAATCGGCTATCATGTGATAAATGCTTATGTGGTCTTTATTAGAACATGCATTTGTAAAAGACAATGCGCAATATTATTGAGCAGGTCTATCTCTTAATATGTAAAGCATAAGTTTATCTGAACTTTGCGAAGTTAATATCTTACCAGCAATAACGTATTCTATGTTATCGGTTACAGGGAAAGTATAGCCACATGACATTTCACTTGGTGGGAACCTCATAGTGAATGTATGATCCTTTAACGTATTCAATGCATTACGTCCTTCCTGAAAAGATAAAGATGAACTATTATTACCATCCAATGTGTGCCATGAAGTCATGCAGATCATTAAGCGACACGTTTTATTAATGACTCCTCGTCCAATGTACGCGACGACGTCATGCAGCTAAATCTAATACACATAATCTGCTGATTCTGAATTATTAGCTATTGAGCCATAGTTTATTGGTCAAGGAATAAAGAAGCTTATGAGGACATGTTATATTCTATACAAAATGGAGCCCTTTTTCCCCATTAGCAATAAAATTAACATTAAATTCTAGACTATACTTTACGAGTAGTACACACTCTATATATTTTTCGTTGGATATGAATAAATTAAAATAACACGACTTTTGAAATATTCGATGTTCTATTTTAGATCGTGTATGTGAACCATATTAAAAACAAGCATGTACATAACATTCTTCTTACGAAATCGCTGTAGAAAATATCTGCATTGAATGCTATCATTTGTTAGGTCAATCGAAATGATGTTTAACTACTATTCCACATTTATATTTTGGGTTTACCTTTGGTACATGACGGTAGATTACAATGAACCATAAATAGGTCTTCAAAATTCTTATTACAATTGTGGGGCAGGGTCGCAATTAATGGCTAGGTAAAGTTGGTCAGTTTTGATAAAAATTACGTCGGTCAGGATGTGTGGATTAACATGTACGAGATATCACAAAGTACAGTCGTAAACATATAGCTAGAGATAATGTAAAGAGTGTAAAGTGCAATTATATTATTCCGATTTCATAATTTTTTTTTCTGTAATTTTTCCACTATCAATATGCTTCTATAGTTAATGGTGTACTTGGTTATTTTCAGCAGAACAATATGTTTAAACTATGAGAATCAACATTTTAGGAATATTCGTGAATTAATATTTAGACATCCTTGATCATATCAATTAGAGAAAACAAGACTGTATTTCAATGTTTTCAACGCTATTATTATTTCAGAAAGTTTAAGGTGATTGACACTTATATTGAACTTTTGATAGAACTTACGAATACCGTTAAGGCACATCAGCACAAAAAAAGCTAAGAATTTACTCGGAACAATATTATGATGGACATGTGACAGAACTTTTGTGAATGTTTAGAATTATTTCATGGTACAGAAAATTCTTCCTAATTGCATACTTTAAAAACTTGAAAATGTAACTATTTCTTACGTTTATCCCAACAAGCTGGTGTTGAGTTAGCTGTTACTTAGTGTAATAACAGCGTAGTAACACTGCAAACTGTACTAGTGCTGAATAATTAGAAGTTAGATATGGTATTATGTGCAACAAACGTTCCTGCTTTTTCATGTGATTTAACAATTTAGATACATGTTAGCACAAAAGGTAAATAACTATTGCCAAGAACTGAAGAGTAAGGACAAATTTATCATCACATCTCAGAATTCAACATTGCCATACATTCTCTAACATATTTTAGTTATGAAATCGGAGATACTTTCACAACTAACAATATTTCATTAGCAGTGCTCTTCTGGTAATCGTTGAATAATATTAGTCCCGCTGCGATGGTAGTGGTTATATTGACTCAGATGGCGTGATGTTCCCTGAAACAATGTGCTTCATCGACTAAGGATGGTTTTGAACACTGAATGGAAGACGTCGGTTGAATGGGCTGAGTCCAAATGTATTTTTCCATATCGGTTACAATAAATTGCCAATGGGTGAGGTAAAGTTTAGAGTGGTCTTTGCATGCCATTCTTCGTCAACGTTTCCAGTACAATTATTCTGTGTTCATACCAGTAGTTTTAGTTATCACTTTTGCCCTCATCATTTTACGAGAAATGTGACTACAAGGAAAAGTTGTTTTTTATTCGCGAATCTTCTAATGAGTATAGCTTATGCTATGCAAATGTTCTAATGAGCACAGATTATGCATTGCGAATATTCTAATGAGCGTAAAGTAAACTATGCGAGTGTTCTAATGAGCACAGCTTATGCTATTCGAGTGTACTAATGAGCACAGGTTATACTATGTGAGTCTTCTAGTCTTCTAGTGAGCAAATATCACGCTATGCGAGTGTTATAATAAACATAGATTAAACAGTGTAACTAATTTAATGAGCACGTAATATGCGCAGGATAAACATAAAGTTTGTTCGTTATTCTGTATTAATTTCCCATTTTTTGTTTTCACCCTTTTCGATTAATTGGTACCTCAAACTTTATAAAATATATTTTGATCTCTGATATTCATTCAATGCTTACGTTGAACAGAATCAAATGTTTTCTTTTTAACACCGTTTTTAATACAATCTTTTGTATCTTTTAGTACATTAATATATTTCATGCTCCATATTATATTATCGACCTCGAGGTTAATCTCTACAATATACAGAATCGATCTTGTGTTAAGGAACAGGGTTTAGAGGGTCATATGATAATAACCACAGAGGGGACTTTTGCGGAAAGAAATTATAAACAAATTAAGTACTTAAAATGCAAAGGATACAATTTGTTTAAATTCAAAATATATAAAGACTGATATTGAATCATCTAAATATTTCTGGAAATTAAACCGATGTTAATATATGTACTTCGTTTATGTATAACTAATGTCATTTTTCGTTTTGGCAAACGATGATATCCCGTATTTCTGTCGCAACAGTTTATTAGGATATGGCTCGTAAACGCACCGATGGTATCAAAGAATTCATGAGACACAAGTGAATGAGCCATGTGGATGTTTTTTATGTCTAATATATTTTTGAAAAATCATTAAAACTTCTAAAAGCCTACATTATTATTCTACAAAACAAATCCAAAATTAAACGACAATGATATTAAACTCAGTGCAGGCTTTGAAATATTCATCACGGAAGACGAACATGGCTTTATAAAAAGACTACAAAATAGAAACTAGAACATTTTATCAATAAACGCAATATGGAAGAAAACACCCCTGCTTGAAGAAACTGAAATACCTTTATTAAAAGACTAGATATAAACGGAAGCAGCTTTTTATATACTATACCCAGTGAGTGTTAAAGAAAATATGTTAAACTTGTGAAAATATCAAGTTGTACACGTGATTGAATACAACACGTCAATTTATGCTTGTAATTACTTTGACAGTATTTCCTTATCTTGCACAAGTTAAATTTCTTTTGTAATGTGTATCAGGCGGGCAGTACTATACGGCTGAAAAAAATGACATCTAGTGATTTCAGTAGCAACAGAGAAAATGTTTAAGCCACGATAGCATGTAAAAATCTACATACAATCGATGTGGTTAATTGAACGTCATACCATAATAAATATATTTACTTACTTTATGTGTTTCTGACAACTCCATACGGTACATTATGTTTCCGTTTGCGTCTGAGTTTTCCACATTTACCACCGTGGCAGTGACAACTACATTATAGAAACAGTTTATAGTATAAAGATAACACTCTACTGTAAGTGTTTTAAAAGTATTCTTAAATAATTATACATGTTTCCACATATGTATCGAGACAGGTGGAGGAAATTATTCAGATGTTCAGCAGAAAAGTTCCTCAACGACCACACTAGGTCAAGAGGCCGATGATGAGAATGAAGGGGAATTTTACTATTATATGCTTTATTTCCAGCACGCAAAAGTTTAGAATCCACCTATACACCTTACCTTTTTAATGATATGCTTCAATTTTGTATGGGTAGATTCCGTAGATTATATAAGAAATGCATACATCGAGCATTATATATTTGCATTTAGATCAGTTATTTTACTTTTTCGACACTATGTTAAAATATGCAACATAAAAAAACGAAGGGCTAAAAAAACGCTTTAGGATCAACAAAAAGATCTAAAGACAAGCATATAGTTGACATATATAATTATGAGAGTTCCCCATGCGAGTAAAGATAACCTAGCAGTGTTTTACTAAACCTGGTAAAATTTAAAACTCGAAGGAATCAATCTTAACAATCATGGGAGAGATTACTGGCAACATCATAGGAGATATTTATATATGGACATCTCAAAATGAGCAGATATACAATTATCAATCTGTAAGAACCAAACTCAGACGATGAGGTCGCAACTAAAAAGATATGTAGACAACAACAACATTGGGATATAAACTTAGATCAGTGATGGTTTAATATCCGCCAGTAATACGGTGACTGGTTCTATCAACACTGATATTAATAGAATGACCATACTTATAGAGCCACAATCATGCGATGATGAAGCAACACAAAATTACGTTGACTATGAAAACATTATGCTGATGATCTGATTAATAAAAATCAATGATGCAATGGCCACATTTTGATCTGATTTTACTACTCACGTAAACACTATTGTGAATTTTCGTAGTGTTACGTAAATTTGATTTAAGTCATTTATTTTTATTGTTTGTTTGTTAGATTCAAATTTGACATTTTAAGTTTAAGATTCATTCATTGGGAGATGACCTGTACTTTAAAAAGAAACACCAGGTGTTAACCTCATTTCTGATCTGGCTTCAGATTTGTAACAAACTTTTAAAATGATTGGTTGATTCCAAGGACATTATGTAGCTTTGTTATCAACATCTTTCTATTTTTAGTTGGATCAGACTCTGTGTACGAAATTTCTTGAACGTAAATTTGTTCTAAAAGGTTCTAGAAGATCACGTGACCCCTTTTTTGTTTACATAAAAACAGGTATATAATTTATGTATTGGATCGAACTATTTAGCAGAAATTGGGCTGTTAGAATATTAAGTTGTGTTGTTTTGAGTTATTTTAAATTACCTTGTATTGGAATTTTTTTCAATTCGTTTGGGTCAAGAGGATTTATTTTGTTATTGTTACTTCATCACATGACATCGTCTTCCGTCTTGGATGCTTCACTAAGTTTCGAACTGGGAATTATTTGGACATTTTATTACCAGGACTTTTGTAATATCTCTAGTGGATTATATTTTTAATTAGTTTTGGATTAATTTTGGAATTGATTCTTAAAACCGTAAGTTTATTTTTTCTTGTCTGGAAAATATTTGTGCTCAATAAATTGTTTATTAAGTTTTTACATGCTTGTTATTTTCACTCTTTCTACGTTACTGTTTATTCGAGCCTAAGAACGTAACAGTAGAAACACAAATATAACCATACATGAATATTTTAGAAATCAAGTAATCAACGTTAAGCTCTCTGATACAAAAATACCTTTAGTGTGGCATATAAAGTCGAGTAAGAATCAGTATTAGGATCAGCACTCAATAAATCCATCAAACATGGCGCCGAGGATTACGTCATATATATATAAATATATATATATATATATAAATATATATATATATATATATATATATATATATATATATATATATATATATATATATATATATATATATATATATATATATATATATATATATATATATTGTCAATACTCGGCACAAGTCTATCTTTCACACTTTCACTGCATTTTCTACTAACTTGATATTCTAAATCTTTGTTAGTGATATTGGATCAAAACGACAAGGAAATAATTTGGTGGATCTTTAAAGAAGTCGTCAGTTTGTTATGTCGTTGTGTCTTGAATCTAGTCACTAAACTACAATGGTTTTTTCAGCGTCAACACACGTTTACGCTAATTTATCATCGCTGATAATCATCAGGGTCGAATGATGGAAAAATATATTACGATTCGTAGAATTGTATATGTTTGTTGTTTTTTTTTTGGCAGCAACTAGAAACAAAATCCACTGATCTACACCAGAAGGTCAGGGATATGATATCCCGAGTTGAAATCAGAAAATAATTAATAATCTCACAATAATTGATAGAACAAATCGTTGGTGATACCACACCACCATCAAATTCGATATCAGAAAGCTCAACAAATCCAGAGTTTGACGTTAGTGTTCCAAGGGCAATTCCAACCCGAAAACTTGCGTTAGCACAATTGTAAGTGTATTACAAAAATCAAAATGTTTAATCAAAATCACTATGTGGGGTGCAAGCAAATAAAGCATTAGTATTTTCCTATAAAACATAATCCCCATCGCATTCCCGATTCGCAAGTTATATGTATTCATACAGGCAGTTATTAAATACAACAGGTCAAAATAGATATCCACCGAAGAATCAAATCTAGTGAAGGAAAAAAAAATCATAAATCGATATAAGGGTTCGCGAACCAACATTATCAGCTGTAAAAGTAATATCGGGCCCGGAAGGCTTTTTTCTCATCATTAGAATAATATTAGAATTCCACTCCGATAGTTAATGCTATGCAGAAGATGATATCGATGTATTATTCAATGAAATTAATCGCAAAAATAAACAATTTAGCGAGAAACTACTTCAGTTATCCATCAACTAGATAAACGAATATACCTTACTCAATGCATCGTGGAATCATCTCATGCACGAAACAGTTAGGCAAAAATATTATCAGGACTCTGCTGAATTGTACTTTGAGACGGCTGATCAAAGTATTATGCAAACAGTGATATTCATCAATGAATGTACGTATGAGTGTTGATACGCAAATAAACAATGATTCCTTAATACATATTTGTTCTTTGCGGCAGTTCTAACAACGTTTAAATTTTAGTGATGTAAAATAATAACAATTAATACTTTCCTAAGCTCGTTGTTGCATGTAACACATCCCCCCACCTCCATGCATCATCAAACATAACATTGATTTCGATGGTGGTTGTTTTCACACCAAACATAAGTTGTCAAATTGCTTCAATGATCGCAGTCAATCTTTTTTTGTGATGCAACCAATGGCAGCTAAGAAGTAGATATAGAAAGATCCAGACAAGGGTTGAATGACTAATTATATACAGATTCACCCCTGAAGTCCCTATTGTGTCAATACATTTTAAGTCAGTTATCTACTATTCTATAATCCGCAGTTGTCACTGACCAAAGTAGACACTAGCTTGATTAGAGTGAAAAATACTTGAAAATACGTTTATGTTCAAGATCCTGAACTGACTGCTTATTTTAAATCTCCTGAAAATATCAGCATAAAAGGTAATGCAAATCCGAGTCAGAATAAAAATAAGTAAACATTTCACCTTTACAACCTCTCTTGACTTTAAGAAAAGACTATGTCTTTGACTTTGTCATGGACTAGGTGATGGTGTTCACGATCATAAAATATTGTGTTCTAGTTGTCTCACACGTGAACCGATATTCATCTATCGTATTCACATGATATGTCGGATCTAACTTTCATAATGGAGTTTGCAGGTGAGACTCTAAACTAATAATGAACATTCCGCCACAGTCGATGAATTTGTAAATCACGAGATTTGAACGAAAGAGTATGAGTAAAGTTACTTAAACAGACTCTCTCTCTCTCTCTCTCTCTCTCTCTCTCTCTCTCTCTCTCTCTCTCTCTCTCTCTCTCTCTCTCTCTCTCTCTCTCCCAATGAGAAATGTGATGAAATCAAAGAAAACCTGTCAATATTCTGAACATGGTTGCACGACTCCGCAAACGTCGCCTTAGATCTATACAGACCATTTTTTTTCACAATTCGCCTCTTGCAAAATGTCTACCGGACATTGAAATCGACGCTTGGATGTCTGCAAGCGCGACATGAAAGTCCTTGAAGTCGATGTCAACACCTGGGAAGAGATTGCTCTAGACATGTCATGCTGACGAAGCAATCTTATCACTGGTATCCATCACGTCGAGTACAAGCTACTACATTTGATATATGGCGAAAAGCGATATCAGAGGAAGAACCTCCTTTAACACAAACCGGACTCAACATTCAAGTTCAGCGAGTGAAGCAAGGACTGCAACTCAACTGTGTGGGCTCCACAACCAAAAACCGGGACAACTCTGATAGGATCACTTTCATCGTCCCTTAGACAAACGGATACCAATCCGTACATGCTAATCGGACATAGGTGTCTTTACTCAAAACAGCTGTAATACAAATGTAACATCAGCGACACCACGAGCGAATGAAGGATAATTTCCGGTATGTTTGGAAAGTCCTTAGGGGTGACTCCATAAGTTACCGCAATGGGTGGCACTGTGTAACATATTTTCTTTCTCTTATATGCTTTTTATTGATATACCGAAGATTTATATTTTAGTTGTCCCTTATTCTTTCCATTATGTCATAGTAACGGTTACATTAACCTTTTGATATAGTGGCTACATCCACACTATTCACTATCAAAATGGAAAACCCTAGTGCGGTTAGTCCTTAAACGCACGTACTGGTAAATAATGAATCAATAGTTTTCAACCTAGATTGTTATAGTGATACAAATGGTAGTATTTTCAAGGCTCGTAGGCATGACGATTGTCAGTATATTTTGGGATACACTATTATTATTAATGGTGGCTGTAATATTGAAAGCAGCATAAGCAATATAAAACGAAGCATGTTAAGTTGATTGCTTACAATTACCATCTCCAACACCACAACCATCATCATCATCACCACCATCATCATCATCATATTTATTCTTATCCTTTTCGCATTTGGAATTAAAAAGAAATGCAAATCATATAACATTACTTTCACTTTAACCAACCTGTTTTTCTGTAACGAGGACACATGACTTGATCCAGTGTGAGCAAATAACACTCACATTCAGAGATTATGTAGACAGCCACCAACAGAAGCTTTACGAGCATTAGTAGTTTGTCCATGGAACAAAAACCTTTAAAGAGAAAGATCTGAGCGTCACACTAACAAAGTAGCGCATGCCTAACGAAATGACTTTGTTCATTCTTATATTGTATGACAATATCGTATTAAAATATAAATATTGTCTATAATATGTACTTCCTAAATTGATCTGCAATTTTTCTGCGTGTGGTTTCAGTACAAAATTCAACTCAGGAACGGATAATGGTGATTCTTATCTTCGAGAGAAAAACATTACCATTTTGTTCGGATCTTCTCTTCAACAAATTAAAGCGTTCTTAAATTAGAATATTTTGAAAATCGAGCCGCCTGTTATATTCATGCAAAAGAATAATTCATAGAAATGGCTTTCTTGCACCATTACGTATTTAAAAGGTTATAGTATGAAAAATATATTATTACAAGTGTTTACCTTTTACCAGGTCCTGAAAATTTGGAATTTCTTTTCACGATTCCAATAGCAACGAACCAACTTTTGATTTTCAGTGCTTCCTAAAGAAACGATTCGACGCGCTTTTATACTGACCAGACCATATATGAGTTATAGTATATTCAACTTATGACATCACTATATACAAGAACACAAGCAACTTGTCCCTAATGTCATCAATTAATGAATTTTGTTTGTTAAGTTATAGGATGGTACCGATGCCAAGAAAAATAAAAAGGTCACACCGATGTTGCACAAACAATTATTTTCATATGAATTTGTTTTCTTTAGGATGTGTAAAAGCACAAGCAATCACGAAAAGGTGAAGATCCTGCAATGAACCATACCGATCAATATTTTATCTTCAGTCGAAAGGTAACAACTTGTGACCCACAATTAATGTCTTACCTGCCTAATGTCGGTGACATGCATCAAAACAATATTTATAGTCGGCTCGTTATGTGAACAGAGTCCGATTTATCTTGCCGTGTAAACTTAACATGTAGAAGAAAGTGACAAACAAATTGCACCTTCTATATACAGGAAAATGACTTTAACTAAAGTTATATATACTGATAAGTTTTATTAATGACTGTTCTTTTCCCCACCCAAAGATCAAGGATAGTTCCTTATGTGGCTACCATATCGTGTATAAAATATATTTAGTGCTTAATTTGTACTGCTGATATTCTTTGATTGAAACGGACACTCAGTGTATGTCCTTCTAACTCTCTGGCTATATCCCCTACGATTACCTTGATAGGCAACTCATGTAGTTACTAAATTTCTAGAAGACATATTAGTTTGATTTACCGAAACACTTTAAAAAAAACAATAATTAGATGTTAGCTTTTGATGATTTATTTTAGTCACAATGAACCATAAACAGGTCTTCACAATTCCTATTACTATTGTAAGGTAGGTTCCCAATTAATAACGAGGTAAAATTGATGAGTTTTGATGGAAATTACGTCGGTCAAGATGTGCGGATTATCATGTACGAGATCTTACAAACTACAGTCGTAACCATATTTGTAGAGATAATATAAAGAAAGTAATAGGCAACAATATTATTCCGATTTCATATTCTTTGTTTACGAGTTATATTTTCACTATCAATATTCATATATAGTTAATGGTGTATTTGGGTTTCTTTCAGCAAAACAATATGTTGAAACTATTAGAATCACCAATTTCGTAAACAGCAACATTTTAGGAATATTCGTGAATTTATTTTTAGACATCCTGTGACCATAAAATTAAGAGATAGCAAAGGTTGAACTACATTCTTGCTATCTCTTGCAGAGGTTAATCTCTGCAAGAGATAGCAAAAATGTAGTTCAATATATTCAACGCTATTATTATTTCAGAAAGTTTAAGGTCATTGCCACTTATATTGAACTTTCGATAGAACTAACCAATACGGTAAAGGTACATCAGCACAACGATGACTAATTTTTACTCGGAAGAGTATTATGATGGACTTGTGACAGAACCTTTGTGAATATTTTGGATTTATTTCATGATACAGAAAGTTCTTCCTAATTTATCTAACTTCTCATTATTCAGCACTATCACAGTTTGCAGTGTTACTACGCTATTTTATTAAACTAAGTAAAAGCTAAAGCAACACCAGCGTATTTTCCATAAACGTAAGAAATAGTTTCATTGTTGCCTTTTCATGTCGATGTAACATTTTACATACATGTTAACTACGTGTCTGAGGTTTCCACATATTCCACCAGGCATACACAATTACATTATAGAAGCAGTTTATAGTATAAAAATAACATCCCACTGTAAGTTTCTTTAAAGTTTTCTTAAATAATTATATATATTTCCATAGTATCGAGACAATTGGAGGAAATTGGTCAACTGTTCAGCAGGAAAGTTCCTCAAGGGCCACACTAGATCAAGAGACTGATGATGAGGTTGAAGTTGTTCTAAAGTATTCATGAATATTTCTAACTGTTTCAACATATGCATGTCGAGTGATTTTCTAGGGGAATTGTATTGAAATATGATATCATTCCAGCAAGCACAAGTTTATAATCCTCCTATACACCTTGAATTTTTGATGATATGATTGAATTGTTATGAGTAGATTGAGCAGATCAAATAAGCGATGCACACATCTAGCATTATGGATTTGCGTTTAGAACAGCCTTTTTTTACACTCTCGACACTATATACAAATATGATTCAAAACAAAGCGCTGATATAAACTTCTTTAGGATCAAAAAGGACGTCTAAAGACAAGATATAGTTCACACATTATTCTGCGAGTTCCCCATATGACGGGAGATAATCTGGCGGTGTTTAGTAAAAATGGTAGAATACAAAACTCGAAGGAATCATTCTTGATACTCATGGGAGGGATTACTGGCAACATCGGATGAATAGGAGATATATATGTATGTACATCTCACAATGAGCAGAAATTCAATTATCAATGTGAGAGCCAATACAAATAATGACCGACCCACCAAGAAGTAATAAACGTACTTAGAGCTATATCATCATCGACTTAACCACCCTATAAAACCGTACACGAATACACTAGTAATCGCTTTTTAGAGAGATCTTAAAATATAATGATTGATATTTTCGGAAGAGATCTCTTAAGCCTGAAACAATCCACGGGAGAAATATCTGCAACCAAAAAGGTAAAAGAAATTATCGAAGATAAATTATCCGCGATGTTAAGCCTTGTAAGTGTGGATCCAAACGCAATAGTCCTATTTAAAACGAGTAATTTTTAATTGAATAATATTCTATTTAAAATTAATGGAGTAACAGAAAATTCCTTAGCGGTGTTAGATTTCACCAGTAAGAGGAGTTCTTTTTTCCAACTGTGATAGATAATATTAACAACGGAATACAAAAATGCGGTGACACAATGACAGGTAATCTCGACATAAACTCGAATAACATAACCGCACTTTGGTAATCCAACATTGCGCACTGTCGTTGTGACAAAAAAACATGCAGATGTTATAGACAATAAACTAACGACGATATATGGTGGGCATAAAACCACGGATGATAAACTAACAACGCTGCAAAATGAATAGGATGTTCTTGTACGCATGTTTGGAAATCTTTAAAAGAATTTTAAAAAACATATTGATGAGACCGCAGATAATTTTTTTGGTATCCCATTGATTCTCCCAATGAAACTTTCTGAGATTAAACAAAATAAAATATTGATACGATTAAAAAAACACAGGACAGTATGGTTGCTGATTTTCTTGTTTTTTTTTGCACGGCTTGATAAAATCAAGATACCGCACAAACAAAATATCAATACTGTTTACTCGACACATCATGGATCTTTCACATGGACACTTAAAAATAAGACCATTAAAGTTATTGCAGATGTCAAGGGTATTTATGGAGTGACCCAGCCTTCACCGGTACAGTTTAATGTCTCATCGGGAACATCTACGGCAAAAAATACTGCAAGTGAAATTTTAAAAAAAGGGAGCCACTGAAATATGTACAATAATCACGGACAGTGGTAATTAAGCATCAGCGTCAATCACATATTATGTAGAATGTGTAATTGATTTAAGTAAATAGTATAATGAATGTCCAAAAATATCGATATGATCACGTTCGTGAGTTTGAAACTAAACTAAAAAAATCGAATTGACCAATATGCAACGAAGATGAAAAAAATACCGCAGGCCAATACCCAGTGTTGATATTATCGTGTATTCGGTTTCAAGTGTAATTGCTGAAGCGGGTACAATGTTATCAACGGCAACAGCGATGGCACCTGTAGTTGTCATAATATGTGTTTCAAAGGCTACAAAAATTATAAGTGTTCTAAGCATCATCACAAGAAGAATATCCAAGTGCAGTCAGAATAAACTACACGATTATATAATTAAGTTGCATATTACGTCAACCGCGTATTCTCAATTGTCGTCGCTGATATCTCTGCGATGATAAGCATCTACCACACAGCAACATCAAAATTAGAAAAACAACTCAATAACAATATCAATGGCGACGCCGTCGACAACGGAATTATTTCAGCGGTTAGCCACAAATACAACCCCGACAAAGACAACCTTGATCTCAATTACCTCATCCAACCCTGAATTCAGTATCAATTTAACCACTGCAATACCGGTTAAGGAGATCGCGTTTGCAAAATTACAAGTACAATACAGCTGACTGAATAATAGATCAAAATCATTTGGTGGTCAGCAACCGAATAATTCCCTTGTGTTTGCGATTAAAAATAAACCAGATGGAAAGCCAGGATCGATTGTTGTTTCTATCCCATCTGGGAGTTATCAAATCGAACAGATCAATAATAAATTCCAGCGTAGAATAAAATCGATTACAGGAAAAGAATCAAAAATCGCTATAACGGTTCATGAACCAACATTATCAGCAGCGATTGAGATAAACTCGCATGGCTATTTCGCAGATATCTACCAGAGTTCTATAAGAACAGTGCTAGGATGGCCTGAAATACCTTCTCAGATACCATCTTATCAGAATCTAACTAAACTCCAAAAGTTTGATTATGTCATATACAAAAATACCAAAAGTGATCAGGGACAATTGTAATATCCTAGTAATGATTAATGGAGTTGACAAACATACACTCAGAAATATTCATGACGTTGTCTAGCATGTCTTTAAATAAATTCACAAATATTCCTAAAATGATGCTTTGTCACGAATGAGCACTTTGCGATTCTAATAGTTTTAATAAAATCAGTCTCCACAAAACCATCCAAGTACACTATTCAATATATATGCATACTATAATTGAAATAATAAAAGGAAAATAGGAATCCGACTTAGGAATAATATAACTGGACATTATATTATCTCTAAAACTGTATTAAGACTGTAGTTTGGAATATCTCGTTCATAACATTCCGCAAATCTTGACACAAGTAACGTACATAAAATCACACTCATTTGACGTAGTTGTTACTTGTAAATGTACCCAACAATTGTCTTAAGAATTGTAAAGACCTATTTAGGGCTCTTTGCAATCTACCGTCATGTACCAAAAGTAAATTCACAATAGATCTGCATAACAGTATCAAACATTCGCTTCAATTTACTTAACAAATAAACAAAGTTCGCATGTATTTTCTTCAGCGATTTTGTAACAAGAATATTATGTACTTACCTTTAATTAGCATGGTTCACTTACACAATTTTACAAAAAGACAAAAAATACTACTAAAGTATTTTTTACTATTCATATCCCAAAAAATATATAGTTTGTTCTACTCATAAAGCATAGTCTAGAAGTAAAACCTATTTTCATTGCTAGTGGGAAAAAGGGCTCCATTTTTTTCTATAATAGAAAATGTCCTTAGCAGCTTGGTTAATCCTTGCCCAGGAAACCACGGCTCAGTATTTATTAATTCGTTGAGATATTATTGTTCCCAGGCTAATGCCAGCAGCGTATGTGTGTTATGTGTTGCTGCATGGCGTCGTGGAGTACATTGGACGAAAAGGCAGTAAAAAATCGTGTCGCTAATGATCTGCATCTCTTATTAGCAGACATTGGATTTTAATGGTAGTTCACCTTTATCTTTTCAGGCAGAACCTACCGCATTAAAAGTCTCCGGCAACTATATAATCACTATGAAGTTCCCATTACAGCAAATGTCATGTGGACACAATTTCCCATTAAACATGCATACATCCTATGTTATAGCTGGCAAGATATAAACTTCGCAAAGTGAAGATAAACCTCTGATTTTCATATAAATAGATGGACTTGCTCAATCCTATTTCACATTCTCTTTTGCATGTGACACCGCTGCCCTACTAACGACCTCCAAAGTAGTGCCAAATGATAGCCGCTTATAGGTTCGCTTTCAAAGCAGATCCATACACAAAAGCATATTTGTAAATGTACGCATTTATGAATATGTGCCTGTAGGTAATGCAAGTTAAAACCGGTTATTAATTTTGTCTATCTTTTTCCTTCTATTTGTCCTTTGCTTATTTGTTGCCCTGCAGAAATAATGAATCTATATCGGCCTTAGGTTTAATGTATAGTATGGTTTTGAAAATTGTTTCTTCACCTCTCGAAGGGTAAACGTGGCTTGAAATGTTATGTACATATCTTACTGTTTTAATTGTAAGCTCTTTTCGTAGATTGAAAATGATTTAACAATTTACACCTTTTAAGGTTTCTTCTTCTGGCCATTCGGGTAAATTATTTGTTACTCTGAGGGAAAGCTTGAATATCGCCAAACGTTGTCTTATTGCTTTGTCGCTGTGTCGTTGTTAATCGTCAGTGTCAAAACACTTAGGATCGTAAAACACACAATGCGCTTCAAATTGTAGATTCTGACTGTATTTTGACATAATTTATCAGTTACATTTTAATTGTAATATTTGTACGTTTCTGAGATTTTCCGACATCTAGGTCCATATTGTTTGTTTACTGGTCGAGAATCGAGATTTGTTGATGCATGTCGCCGTCTTTAGGCGAATAAGACATTAAGTGTTAGTCACAATAGGTCAATGCAATCTCGCAAGTTGATTTAACCATAATCGTGTTAGCCTTAGTTTAAAGGTCACGAGTTTGACCTTTTAGACTAAAGTCAATATTGATCGGGTGCGGATTCATTAGTTTCTTCGGGTTCTCGTGATGTTTAATATATCAGACACTTAATGAAAACAAAAACATAATAACAAAATTGTTCGTGTAGCCTCTGAATGACCTTTTTATTTGTAGTTTTGCATTTATACCATCCTATCACAGAACAAATAAATCGATTAATGGGTTATATCAATGCAAAGGTGACTGTGGCCAATAATCCGTTGATATCACAATAGACCAAATCTCATCGCAGTCTAGTGTGAACACTATCAACGGACATAGGTTTGCTGCATATTTATTGACCAATTATAATCAGAAATTGCTTCAAGTGATTTGCCACCTGTATCCATAAATGATATAAATTATTCCACTGTGTTCATCGATGGAGTTATTACTGGCATCCACAATGAAAGTTTTGTTATATTAACATTATCACCATCAACACCAGCATCACGCCAGATTGCATCATTGTGATTATTTTGTTCGCACCAGGGACTACTGTATGTTTCGCTCCAAACATAGCCTTTCTAACATTACAACAAAATCCAAAAATATGAGATAGTGGAATCATGCATGAAAACAATCTAGTCCTAAATTTCAACATATTTTTTACGCGTTACAAATCCTAAGTTTTAATTATCATTATTGTTAATAATTATATTTTCTACATCGACAATCGTGGTATCAGCATATTTGCTCAGTTGTCTGACAACGTACTGATTATGATCAGTATTATCAGTAATATCCTTAGCAAACATCATGAATGTACCAGCCGATCTTGTATAATCACCAGATTGTTTTGCTAAACCAACTATTGTTATGGCAACATCAACATTATGCTCAATAGATTAAATTTTTCTTCCATCAATCATATATCCATCGCTACTAAATAATGCCACAATACCAACGAAAACAACACGCGCATTTGCGTCACATTCCCCACCTCCAACGTCTATGACGAGTATTCCTTCTACTTGAATAAATGCTTCAGCGGGTATAAAATATTTACTCGTATCTTAAACTTGAAGTTCGACTCTTGGTCGGGATTCAGGTTGTATTACATTATAGGAATAATATTGATAATCACGTAGGAAATCGTTTTTCAGCACAGTGGCATTTATCAAATGCTGTGTCGGGTGAAGATTTAAACAATGTATTATATATTTTTTGATCTAAATCGCAACCTCGGTCGTTTTTTCAGACCACTACCCGCTATTAGATTTGCGTTAATATTTCTCTGCGCATTAGATCTTTGATTTATCATCGCTACTAATTTTTAATCCACCACTTGATTTGTTTTTTTTGCTGACACTGGCAGGCATAATCTCTGTAGATGGTAGTTTTTCCGGTGGTATTTCTTTTCTTCGTCGAATCAACGTGATTAGTTTTTTTACCGGCAACAACACCAACAGCTCTAATACCCTTGTCACGAGAAACTTCAATAGTCTTTATCGATAATTGCTTTGCTATTGGTACTATTTTCGGAGAAATCGATGCAAATAACCCTTGAACAGCATCATCGAGGACATATCTATAATACACTTTATAATCAGGCAATCGTGAATTTACTACGCAGGCCATGGTGGGTTTATAGTGGTTGTAGTGTATGACCATCTTATTTAAATGTTATTTGTCTAATCGCATGACTAATTGTCACAGACAATCAAGCATTATGATAATCATCGAGTTCATCGATATATTCTCAATTTACACTGATACCCATGATACCACCTTCTAATTGTAGTCGGCAGATATCAGCGGCCTCATTAATTATTTCTGGTGAGTTATTTTCAGCTCGTATACCCCCTATACGAATTTCTAATCGTACTATATCAGAGAGATTATTATTAGGACAGCTAACAAGACCACTACCGTGAGTTCCAGAATGAGAGTATCCAGCAGCGAACTTTTCACCAGTTGCCCCAAACACATTACCAGATAATTTTTGTAGAGATTCCAGTGATCTGTTAATTTATAAAAGATCATCCTCTGTTATTTCTTTTTGTTGTCATGAGAAAGATTTTTCTCTTTCACTGTTTTTATTCTTCTTTTCGCTGTTTTAATTCCTCTCTTCGTTGTCTTTGTTCTTCTATTTTTTAGGTGTTTTGTTCTTCTTTTTACTGTTGTACTGTTTCTATTATTTGTTTTTTAGTGTTTCATATTGATTATATTTTTTACTTACCATTTCGATATATCGTACATGCGGTGCACTTTTTGTATCAACTCGACTTGTTTTAGTTTTAATTTTAAAACGTACGTCAGTCTAGGGTTACATATCTCTGATATATATTTTATGTCTTGATTTCTACGTTTTGGTTTTATCATAATATCCTGTAGAAACAAATTCGATAAAAAAAATTAGATCATTTTTTGCGATATATGCTAAAGTTTTCTCGGTAAATTTCGTAATTCTTCGACTATTTATTCATCGTTTTTTTGCGGACCAGATTGAAATTTTGCCGGACGAAGAAGATTTTAAAAACGTTCTGATGTTTGTTTAGTTTCTTTTGATATTCTTTCAAGTTCAGGAACAACGCCTATTTTTACTTCTTCTCCTTTTTCCATATACAACCTCTTTAGCGGTTGTAGTAACAGGTTTGAATAATTGTTCAGCACCTATTGCAAAATCAACTTGAGATCCTTGTCACTGTTGAAATTTTTGTCTGATAGAATCTCTCACGGGGATAAATGTCTTTATTGCCTCTAATTGCGCTCGAGCTAGTCTAGTTGTTAACGATTCGTCTACCATTATTGCTGTATGATATGATTTAATTGATAACAGCTAACAAAACTGTGAGAACAAATACGTCAGAGGCAATATCTATTTTTTGGTTTCGTAACAAATACACACCTTTATTCACCTTTTCCTATTTTTTTTTAGTTTTGTATGAAAACCCTGGTTTGACAAATAGAAACGTTTACACGTTGAAGAGTTCGCCTTTCCCTACTTTATTTTGGTTTCGTAACAAGTCTTTTTTTGACAAAAAGAAACTTCTAAAAGTTCTAGGGTTTACATTTACCTATTTTTTGGTTTCGTAACAAGTCTTGGTTTGACAAATAAAAACCTTTAAATGTTCTATTGGTCACCCACTCTTCTAGTTTTACATTTATGCAACACATGCTGCTATTGCTTTTGCTGTTAATTAGTTTCATAACATAGAATATTAAGATAATTGATATTAAGTGCTTCCTGAAGAAATGAATCGATATCTAGAAGAGGTTTAGTATTCAACTTATGACATCAAAATACAAACACACAAACAACTTGTCCCTGATATCACCCATTAGTGAATTATGTTTGTTAAAATCTAGGTTGGTACCAATGAAACAAAATAGAAAACGGTCACTCAGATGTTAACCAAACATTCGTTTCATATTGCTTTTCTTTTCTTTAAGCATGAACCTACAGTAAACCACACCCGATCAATATTTTATCATTAATCAAAAGGTCACAACTTGTGACCCACAATTAATGTTTTACCTTCTTAAAGACGACGACAGGCATTAAAACTATAATTATATTTGGCTAGTGTTGTGAGTCATTATTTTCAATATACACAACGTGAATCAAATTTATCTGACAAAACTAAGACTTTTGATTGTACTTGTTACGTTTTGATTGAAAGTACAAAATTACGACTTGTCTTGCAAGGTAAACTTGATATGTTGACGAAAGTGACTTAAACTTATTGTACGTTTTGTATACAGGACCATGACTTCAACCAGCGTTATACATACAGATAGTTTTTAGTTATGACTATTCGTCATCATTTATATACTGCATGATAATTTGATGTCGGATATTTCCAGTAATTATCTTAACTTTAATAATAAGGCCATGTGCGTTCTGAATGTTTGTAGAAGGTATATCAAACTCTTGCTAATTATTAATTCTTGAATTGTTAAAGTTAATATTGTGTGACATATCTCTCTGTCTCTGTATGTCTGTATGTCTGCATCTGTTTGTCTCCCTATGCATTTATGTATGTATGTACGTACGTACGTACGTATGTATATATGTATGTATGTATGTATGTATGTATGTATGTATGTATGTATGTATGTATGTATGTATGTATGTATGTATGTATGTATGTATGTATGTATGTATGTATGTATATTTAACTTAGTTGCATAGATTAAATCAAAACTAAAACATTTGTTTATTTGTTTGGAAAGTAGTTTTTCCCCAAAGAGGTACATTCTTATGTGATAATATTTCCCTAGATTTGCAAGTTCTTAAATGAACTTTTTAATGGCTTTGTATCTTTGCGAGCTTACTTTTTATTTCTTAACCGCATCCCCGTACTTTCGGTTGAAAATAATATAATTTCTTTCTGCAATTAGTAATTTGTGACGGGTGAGTTTTTGTTTCTTGTTCTTGAAGCTATTACCATTACATATGTACTAAAGTAACATTAACCCGCGCATTTCACTAATGGTCAGAGCACTAGATCAATTCCGCATCATAACTCGTGCAATTCACTAATGGTCACAAAACCAGATCAATTTAACATCATAACCCATGCAAGTCAATAAATGTCAGAAGACTAGATCAATTTCACATCATAAGACGTGCAATTCAATAATGGTCACAACGTTGTATCAATTTCAGATCTTAACGCGCGCGAAATTGGATGAATATAGCGCCGCAGTGTTCTTGATATTCATAAGACGTTATGTGCATTACACATAATTATTATTATACATAAAACCCGTCATATAATATGGAACGTGATAACATAAAAACTATTTGTGGAATGCAAAATTGTTTTATTTTTAGGTTTACATTCAGTCCCTTATCAATTTATTCAATATTGAATTCCCAATTAAAGAACAAGGAACTTTAAATCTCTGTAATGGTCTAACAAAATATCTGAATTTAGTTTCTCTTTTTAAAAAGTTGTTGTATATATTTTGTTAGATATACTTTTCTCTTCTAAAACATGGCGTATTTTTCAACCTTCTCGCGTGAAACGACGTCATTGATTTCACGCGAAAGTTGTAAAAGGTGGGAAATCTTAGAATGTGCAGTGGACATGGAATTGGAAAACAATCGCAGTCGTACAACAACCTGACACTTTCGAGATGATATCCTTTTCAGACAAGGTGACATCTCTCAAAATACTGTTTTAATTGTGTGGGATGCTTTAAGTTTAAAGAAAATTATTAGACGCTAACGACACGCATTACCTAATCTATTGTCGTTGATGTCATACTAAATCTTACACATTAAATCAGTGTTTAAAGTCGTTGTTTAGGATCTAACGCCATTATTCAGCGCAAAATAAGCTATACATGACGGCAATTGTAGAAGGCGGAGGATGAACCGCATGGAAAGAATCATCAACCCGCAAGTAGATATCGGAAACCTTTCTCACATTTCCACAGTGGCAGAGTCCTATACGCGAACCTAAGCGCAAATAGGTGAGTGGACATGTAAATGAAAAATCATCGCAGCCATGAAACAACCTGACAATATCTAGCTTATATCCTTTTTTAGACAAGATGTATACATGTTTATGTGTTAGAAGTCGAAAAAAAAGAAGAGTAGAATATATCATCACCCAGTGCCTCCCCAATTGTACTCTGAGAACAACCGAGCAAATGAAGTTGATGCTACCATCCAAGGAGTTGGGAGGTGCATTTCTGATTTGACATTATGAATGACATGTAATTTTTTCACCTTCTCACACATAAAGATGTATACATCTTCTCGATTCATATGAAATCAAAATGCGTAATTTAGACTCTCGTCGGTGTAAGGGATGAATTCACACTAAAGGAAAATTCCATTTTATGTTTCGTTATACTAAGATGGCGTTAAAATGTCGATTGATATTTATATGAGTTATTTGTTTCTTATCATACGCTTCTGGTTGCATCATGATGCAATTTATAGGGCAAATAATAATTGAAATATTTGGAATGAAGTCAATAATTATAGACGAGGAGCATGGATAAATGATGTTCATAGTAATAAAAAAGAATGATGCTTTTTATTACATTAAAATGTTTTGTTAAAATGAAATGATACGAAATATAATTTTGGTGCATTTTTTTTATTGCCTGGCCATATTTAGTTGCATTATTTTGTTATATTCTACTCTTCTATGTTTTCGACTATATTAACACTAGGAAAATGAGAATCATCCTAAGCAGTGCGAATCATACACATTGCTTATGACTTGAAACAATTAACAAAACTACAACAACAGTTCATGATATATTTTCCAAAATAAGTATTGCATCCATCTTTTATTATAAGGTATTTTGTAAGAAGAATGTTATGTACATGCTTTTTTTAAACATGGTTCACTTACACGATTTAAAATAGACCATCGAGTATTACAAAAGTCCAAATGTTTCTCCTAATTTTTATCCAACGAAATATATAGTGTGTACTACTCATAAAGCATAGTCTAGAATTAAATGTTAATTTTATTGTTAATGGCAAAATGGGCTCCATTGTGTATATAATATAAGATGTCCTTATAAGCTTGTTTGTTCCTTGCCCAATAAACCATAGCTCAATAGCTACTAATTCTGAATCAGCAGATTATGTGTATTTGGTTTAGCTGCATGACGTCGTCGCGTAGATTGGACGAGGAGTCATTAACAAAACGTTTTGCTAACTGATCTGCATCACTTCATGGCACACATTGAATGGTAATTGTAGTTCATCTTTATCTTTGCAGGAAGGACGTAATGTATTGAACGTGTCATACAATAATAGAATCACTATGAGATTCCCACCAAAATTAGAATCTTTGAGGACCTTTCAAATATATATTTTAGGTGTTTGGGCATTATTTCATTCATTTTATCATCTGTTTCTGAAACAGTGTTTGATTCTGACGTAATGCAATCATTAATTGGTGAAGGATGATATTCAGCTACTAGTGTATTTTTAAATATTTTGCATGGTACTGTTCCAAAATTTGCTATTCTAATGGGTAATGTAGTTCTGGTAGGATCAACTAGGACTTTGGCTACCAACAATCTGTCTTTTCAGTAAATTTCACTTCAGGCTCAATCAATCCATAGGAGTCTTCTCCCACAATTCCAAATGGTTTACTATTTACTATTATTTCAGAATGTGCAGGAATCTGAACAGTTTCAGTAACTGCCACCCGGCAACAGACAGGTTCCTTTACATTTTTAAAGAAATAGGTAACTTTTTCTCCATTTACATTTAAACATCCCTTTCTTATCATCACGTCACATTTGTTTGCTACCATAAAGTCCTTTCCCAGGATCCCATCTTGTTGAATTTTCGTAATAAGCATCTCAGTTTTAAATGCTTGATTTCTAAGTTTTATATCCACATTTGCTTTACCAATAAATGGTACAGTCTCTCCAGTTACTGTCAGTAATCTGGTATTTACCGGATTGATTTTTCGTTGATTTGACCATTGTTTTGCAACACTCTTTCTTAAAATGGACACATTTGCCCCTGTGTCACAAACCAATTTCTTTTCATAATGGCTTACTGTTCACTTTACAAAGTAACAGTTATCCTATCCCACACTGTTTAACTTAATTATTAGGGACCTAGAGTGAGAAGAGGACGAGTTTCGGTCCCTTTTCTCGCCCCATTCCAGTTTCCCTGGTATTGCCTTTGATGCTGACTTCTGTTTTCTCTCCATCCACCCTGAAACCTTCTGGTATTCTCATAATGTGATCTATAATTCAAAATATGTTTGGAGTTATCTCCCCAACTATTGCCGCTGGTTAAAACCACCAGATCTTTCCCTTGTCTTATTTGCATCATTTTTACCATTAATCTGATATCTTTGACCATGTAAATTTTCTGGTGTATTGCTTTGCTGGTTCAATTTTACTTGTTGAACAAGTTCATCTATTGTTGAAATTAACTTTTCAAAGCTTTCTTTGAGTTCATCACTACCACAGTTTTGTTTGCAATCTTCAAACTCTTTAATACGATTTTCTTGAACAGAACCAACCATTCTTTTTCTTTGTCTATCCGCTATTCTGTATGCTTCTAGTTTTACAGCCAACGACATTCCTTAAGACATGGTCTTTGGGCCTTGTTCCCGAAGTCTCAGTCTTTTTTCACAATCATTGATAGCTTCAGTGAACTGTTCTATCGCTAAAAAATATACTACTTCAGTGCATGCAGAAGGATAGGCTAATCTTGTAAGTTTTCTGATATTCTGAGCATGTTCAGGAAGGGTTTCCCCCTTTTCTTGGTATCTATATTTCAATTTTGAGCGAAAGATCTCGGCTCTATGTATAGAATCAAATATATTGAGGAGAGCTTGTAGCGGTTGTCTTTGATCTACCTTTCTTGGTCAATTCTTGCAATGAATGCACATTGTGGTTTACAATTTAGGTTTTTGATTCTTTTGTAATTCGAGTTTCTTTTTAGTTTTCCTTAATGGACGAACTATCTTCTATTTTTTCAAGCCTTTCTTCCATTTCACCTTTCAAGGTTTCTTCTTATGGCCATTTAGGTAAATTATTTGTTACCCTGAGGAGAAGCTTGATTATCGCCAAACATTGTATTATTGTTTTGTCGCTGTTGTCTTTGTTAATCTTCTGTTTCACAACACTTAGGATCGTAAAACACACAATGTGTTTCAAATTGTTGATTCTGACTGTATTTTGACATAATTTATCAGTTACATTTTAATTGCAATATTTGTATGTTTCTGAGATTTTCCGACATCTAGGTCCATATTGTTTGTTTACTGGTCGAGAATCGAGATTTGTTGATGCATGTCGCCGTCTTTAGGCGAATAAAGACATTAAGTGTTAGTCACAATAGGTCAATGCAATCTCGCAAGTTGATTTAACCATAATCGTTTTAGCCTTAGTTTAAAGGTCACGAGCTGGACCTTTTAGACTAAAGTCAATATTGATCGGGTGCGGATTCATTAGTTTCTTCGGGTTCTCGTGATGTTTTATATATCAGACACTTAATGAAAACAAAAACATGATAACAACATTGTTCGTGTAGCCTCTGAATGACCTTTTTATTTGTAGTTTCGCATTTATACCATCCTATCACAGAACAAATAAATCGATTAATGGGTTATATCAATGCAAAGGTGACTGTGGCCAATAATCCGTTGATATCACAAGAGACCAAATCTTATCGCAGTCTAGTGTGAACACTATAAACGGACATAGGTTTGTTGCATATTTATTGACCAATTATAATCAGAAATTGCTTCAAGTGATTTGCCACCTGCATCCATAAATGATATAAATTAATCCACTGTGTTCATCGATGGAGTTATTACTGGCATCCACAATGAAAGTTTTGTTATATTTACATTATCACCATCAACACCAGCATCACGCCATTGCATCATTGTGATTATTTTGTTTGCACCAGGGACTACTGTATGTTTCGCTCCAAACATAGCCTTTCTAACATTACAACAAAATCCAAAAATATGAGATAGTGGAATCATGCATGAAAACAGTGTAGTCCTTAATTTCAACATATTTTTACTCGTTATAAATCCTAAGTTGTAATTCTCATTATTGTTAATAATCATATTTTCTACAGCGATATTCGAGGTATCAGCATATTTTCTCAGTTGTCTGACAATGTACTGATTATGATCAGCATTATCAGTAATATCCTTAGCAAACATCATGAATGTACCAGCCGATCTTGTATAATCACCAGATTGTCTTGCTAAACCAACTATTGTTGTGGCAACATCAACATTATGCTCAATAGATTAAATTTCTCTTCCATTAATCATATATCCATCGCTACTAAATAATGCCACAATACCACCGAAAACAAGACGCGCATTTGCGTCACAATACCCACCTCCAACGTCTATGACGAGTATTCCTTCTACTTGAATACATTCTTCAGCGGGTATAAAATATTTACTCGTATCTTAAACTTGAAGTTCGACTCTTGGTCGGGATTCAGGTTGTATTACATTATTGGAATAATATTGATAATCACGTAGGGAATCGTTTTTCAGCACAGTGACGCCCGTATCAAATGCTGTGTCGGGTGAAGATTTAAACAATGTATTATATATTTTTCGATCTAAATCGCAACCTCGGTCGTTTTTTCAGACCACTTCCCGCTATTAGATTTGCGTTAATATTTCTCTGCGCATTAGATCTTTGATTTATCGTCGCTGCTAAATTTTTATCCACCGCTTGATTTGTTGTTTTGCTGACACTGGCAGGCATAATCTCTGTAGATGGTAGTTTTTCCGGTGGTGGTTCCTTTCGTCGTCGAATCAACGTGATTAGTTTTTTTACCGGCATTAACACCAACAGCTCTAATACCCTTGTCACGAGAAACATCAATAGCCTTTATCGATAATTGCTTTGCTACTCTTACTATTTTTGGAGCCATCCATCCAAATAACCCTTGAACAACATCATCGAGGACATATCCATAATACACTTTATACTCAGGCAATCGTGAATTTACTACGTAGGCCATGGTGGGTTTATAGTGGTTGTAGTGTATGACCATCTTATTTAAATGTTATTTGTCTAATCGCATGACTAATTGTCACAGACAATCAATCACTATGGTAATCATCAACGAGTTCATCGATATATTCTCGATATACACTGATACCCATAATACCACCTTCAAATGGTAGTCGGCAGATATCAGCGGCCTCATTAAGTATTTCCGGTGAGTTATTTTCAGCTCGTATACCCCCTATACGAATTTCTAATCGTGCTATATCAGAGAGAATATTAATAGGACAGCTAACAAGATCACTACCGTCCAGAATGAGAGTATCCAGCAGCGAACTTTTCACCAGTTGCCCCAAGCACATTACCAGATACTTTTTTGTAGAGATTCCAGTGATCTCTTAATTTCTTAAAGATCATCCTCTGTTATTTCTTTTTGTTGTCATGAGAAAGATTCTTTCAAGATTTTTCTCTTTCTCTGTTTTTATTCTTCTTTTCGCTGTTTCAATTCCTCTCTTCGCTGTCTTTGTTCTTCCATTTTTTGGATGTTTTGTTCTTCTCTTTACTGTTGTACTGTTTCTATTATTTGTTTTTTAGTGTTTCATATTGATTATATTTTTTTGCTTACCATTTCGATATATCGTACATGCGGTGCACTTTTTGTATCAACAGGACTTGTTTTAGTTTTAATTTTAAAACGTTCGTCAGTCTAGGGTTGCATATCTCTGATATATATTTTATGTCTTGGTTTCTACGTTTTGGTTTTATCATAATATCCTGAAGAAACAAATTCGATAAAAAAATAGATAATTTTTAGCCATATATGCTAAATTTCGTAATTATTCGACTATTTATTCATCTTTTTTTGCGGACCAGATTGAAATTTTGCCGGACCAAGAAGATTTTAAAAACGTTCTGATGTTTGTTTAGTTTCTTTTTGATATTCTTTCAAGTTCAGGAACAACGCCTATTTTTACTTCTTCTCCTTTTTCCATATACAACCTCTTTAGCGGTTGTAGTAACAGGTTTGAATAATTGTTCAGCACCTATTGCAAAATCAACTTGAGATCCTTGTTACTATTGAAATTTTTGTCTGATAGAATCTCTCACGGGGATAAATGTCTTTATTGCCTCTAATTGCGCTCGAGCTAGTCTAGTTGTTAACGATTCGTCTACCATTATTGCTGTATGATATGATTTAATTGATAACAGCTAGCAAAATGTGAGAACAAATACGTCAGAGGCAATATCTATTTTTTGGTTTCGTAACAAATATACACCTTTATTCACCTTTTCCTAGTTTTTTTTAGTTTTGTAGGAAACCCTGGTTTGCCAAATAGAAACTTTTACACGTTGAAGAGTTCGCCTTTCCCTACTTTATTTTGGTTTCGTAAAAAGTCTTTTTTTTTGACAAAAAGAAACTTCTAAAAGTTCTAGGGTTTACCTTTACCTTTTTTTTGGTTTCGTAACAAGTCTTGGTTTGACAAATAAAAACCTTTAAATGTTCTATTGGTCACCCACTCTTCTAGTTTTACATTTATGCAACACATGCTGCTATTGCTTTTGCTGTTAATTAGTTTCATAACATAGAATATTAAGATAATTGATATTGAGTGCTTCCAGAAGAAATGAATCGATATATATGAGGTTTAGTATTCAACTTATGACATCAAAATACAAACACACAAACAACTTGTCCCTGATATCACCCATTAGTGAATTATGTTTGTTAAAATCTAGGTTGGTACCAATGAAACAAAATAGAAAAAGGTCACTCAGATGTTACACAAACATTCGTTTTATATTGCTTTTCTTTTCGTTAAGCATGAACCTACAGTAAACCACACCCGATCAATATTTTATCATTAACCAAAAGGTCCCAACTTGTGACCCACAACTAATGTCTTACCTGCTTAAAGACGGCGACAGGCATTAAAACTATAATTATATTTGGCTAGTGTTGTGAGTCATTATTTTCAATATACACAACAATAAGGAAAGTTATCTTACAGGACTAAGACGTTTGATTGTACTTGGTACATTTTGCTTGAAAATACAACCTTTCGACTTGTCGTGCAAGGTAAACTTGATATATTGAAGAAAGTGACTAAAACTAATTGCACGTTTTGTATACAAGACCATGACTTTAACCAGCGTTATAAATACAGATAGTTTTTATTAATGACTATATTCGTCATCATTTATAAACTGCATGATAGTTTGATGTCGGATATTTCCAGTAATTATCTTAACTTTAATAATAAGGCCATGTGCGTTCTGAATGTTTGTAGAAGGTATATCAAATTCTTGCTAATTATTAATTCTTGAATTGTTAAAGTTAATGTTGTGTGACATATCTCTCTGTCTCTGTATGTCTGCCTCTGTCTGTCTCCCTATGTATGTATGTACGTATGTATGTATGTATATATATTTAACATAGTTGCATGGATTAAATCAAAACTAAAACATTTGTTTATTTGTTTGGAAAGTAGTTTTTCCCCAAAAGAGGTACATTCTTATGTGATAATATTTCCCTAGATTTGCAAGTTCTTAAATGGCCTTTTTAATGGCTTTGTCTCTTTGCGAGCTTACCTTTTATTTCTTAACCGCATAACCGTGCTTTCTGTTGAAAATAATATAATTTCTTTCTGCAGTTGGTAATTTGTGACGGGTGAGTTTTTGTTTCTTGTTCTTGAAGCTATTACCATTACACATGTACTAAAGTAACATTAACCCGCGCATTTCACTAATGGTCAGAGCACTAGATCAATTCCACATCATAACTCGTGCAATTCACTAATGGTCACAAAACCAGATCAATTTAACATCATAACCCATGCAAGTCAATAAATGTCAGAAGACTAGATCAAGTTCACATCATAAGACGTGCAATTCAATAATGGTCACAACGTTGTATCGATTTCAGATCTTAACGCGCGCGAAATTGGATCAATATGGCGCCGCAGTGTTCTTGATATTCATAAGACGTTATGTGCATTACACATAATTATTATTATACATAACAACCGTCATATAATATGGAACGTGACAACATTAAAACGATTTGTGGAATGCAAAATTGTTTCATTGTTAGGTTTACATTCAGTCCCTTATCAATTTATTCAACATTGAATTCCCAATAAAAGAACAAGGAACTTTAAATCTCTGTAATGGTCTAACAAAATATCTGAATTTAGTTTCTCTTTTTAAAAAGTTGTTGTATATATTTTATTTAGATATACTTTTCTCTTCTAAAACATGGCGTATTTTTCAAACTTCTCGCGTGAAACGACGTCATTGATTTAACGCGAAAGTTGTAAAAGGTGGGAAATCTTAGAATGTGCAGTGGACATGGAATTGGAAAACAATCGCAGTCGTACAACAACCTCACACTTTCGAGATGATATCCTTTTCAGACAAGGTGACATCACTCAAAATACTGTTTCAATTGTATGGGATGCTTTAAGTTTAAAGAAAATTATTAGACGCTAACGACACGCATTACCTAATCTATTGTCGTTGATGTCATACTAAATCTTACACATTAAATCAGTGTTTAAAGTTGTTGTTTAGGATCTAACGCCATTATTCAGCGCAAAATAAGCTATACATGACGGCAATTGTAGAAGGCGGAGGATAAACCGCATGGAAAGAACCATCAACCCGCAAGTAGATATCGGAAACCTTTCTCACAATTCCACAGTGGCAGAGTCCTATACGCGAACCTAAGCGCAAATAGGTGAGTGGACATGTAATTGAAAAATCATCGCAGCCATGAAACAACCTGACAATTTCTAGCTTATATCCTTTTTTAGACAAGATGTATACATGTTTATGTGTTAGAAGTCGAAAAAATAGAAGAGTAGAATATATCATCACCCAGTGTCTCCCCAATTGTACTCTGAGAACAACCGAGCAAATGAAGTTGATGCTACCATCCAAGGAGTTGGGAGGTGCATTTCTGATTTGACATTATGGATGACATGTAATTTTTTCACCTTCTCACACATAAAGATGTATACATCTTCTCGATTCATATGGAATCAAAATGCGTAATTTAGACTCTCGTCGGTATAAGGGATGAATTCACACTAAAGGAAAATTCCATTTTATGTTTCGTTATACTAAGATGGCGTTAAAATGTCGATTGATATTTATATGAGTTATTTGTTTCTTATCATACGCTTCTGGTTGCATCATGATGCAATTTATAGGGCAAATAATAATTGAAATATTTGGAATGAAGTCAATAATTATAGACGAGGAGCATGGATAAATGATGTTCATAGTAATAAAAAAGAATGAGGCTTTTTATTACATTAAAATGTTTTGTTAAAATGAAATGATACGAAATATAATTTCGGTGTATTTATTTTATTGCCTGGCCATATTTAGTTGCATTATTTTGTTATATTCTACTCTTCTATGTTTTCGACTATATTAACACTAGGAAAATGAGAATCATACTAAGCAGTGCGAATCATACACATTGCTTATGACTTGAAACATTTAACAAAACTACAACAACAGTTCATGATATATTTTCCAAAATAAGTATTGCATCCATCTTTTATTATAAGGTATTTTGTAAGAAGAATGTTATGTACATGCTTTTTTTAAACATGGTTCACTTACACGATTTAAAATAGACCATCGACTATTACAAAAGTCCTAATGTTACTCCTAATTTTTATCCAACGAAATATATAGTGTGTAATACTCATAAAGCATAGTCTAGAATTGAATGTTACTTTTATTGTTAATGGCAAAATGGGCTCCATTGTGTATATAATATAAGATGTCCTTATAAGCTTGTTTGTTCCTTGCCCAATAAACCATAGCTCAATAGCTACTAATTCTGAATCAGCAGATTATGTGTATTTGGTTTAGCTGCATGACGTCGTCGCGTAGATTGGACGAGGAGTCATTAACAAAACGTTTTGCTAACTGATCTGCATCACTTCATGGCACACATTGAATGGTAATTGTAGTTCATCTTTATCTTTGCAGGAAGGACGTAATGTATTGAACGTGTCATACAATAATAGAATCACTATGAGATTCCCACCAAAGTTAGAATCTTTGAGGACCTTTCAAATATATATTTTAGGTGTTTGGGCATTATTTCATTCATTTTATCATCTGTTTCTGAAACAGTGTTTGATTCTGACGTAATGCAATCATTAATTGGTGAAGGATGATATTCAGCTACTAGTGTATTTTTAAATATTTTGCATGGTACTGTTCCAAAATTTGCTATTCTAATGGGTAATGTAGTTCTGCTAGGATCAACTAGGACTTTGGCTACCAACAATCTGTCTTTTCAGTAAATTTCACTTCAGGCTCAATCAATCCATAGGAGTCTTCTCCCACAATTCCAAATGGTTTACTATTTACTATTATTTCAGAATGTGCAGGAATCTGAACAGTTTCAGTAACTGCCACCCGGCAACAGACAGGTTCCTTTACATTTTTAAAGAAATAGGTAACTTTTTCTCCATTTACATTTAAACATCCCTTTCTTATCATCACGTCACATTTGTTTGCTACCATAAAGTCCTTTCCCAGGATCCCATCTTGTTGAATTTTCGTAATAAGCATCTCAGTTTTAAATGCTTGATTTCTAAGTTTTATATCCACATTTGCTTTACCAATAAATGGTACAGTCTCTCCAGTTACTGTCAGTAATCTGGTATTTACCGGATTGATTTTTCGTTGATTTGACCATTGTTTTGCAACACTCTTTCTTAAAATGGACACATTTGCCCCTGTGTCACAAACCAATTTCTTTTCATAATGGCTTACTGTTCACTTTACAAAGTAACAGTTATCCTATCCCACACTGTTTAACTTAATTATTGGGGACCTAGAGTGAGAAGAGGACGAGTTTCGGTCCCTTTTCTCGCCCCATTCCAGTTTCCTTGGTATTGCCTTTGATGCTGACTTCTGTTTTCTCTCCATCCACCCTGAAACCTTCTGGTATTCTCATAATGTGATCTATAATTCAAAATATGTTTGGAGTTATCTCCCCAATTATGTTTTAAATTATTTTGCCGCTGGTTAAAACCACCAGATCTTTCCCTTGTCTTATTTGCATCATTTTTACCATTAATCTGATATCTTTGACCATGTAAATTTTCTGGTGTATTGCTTTGCTGGTTCAATTTTACTTGTTGAACAAGTTCATCTATTGTTGAAATTAACTTTTTAAAGCTTTCTTTGAGTTCATCACTACCACAGTTTTGTTTGCAATCTTCAAACTCTTTAATACGATTTTCTTGAACAGAACCAACCATTCTTTTTCTTTGTCTATCCGCTATTCTGTATGCTTCTAGTTTTACAGCCAACGACATTCCTTAAGACATGGTCTTTGGGCCTTGTTCCCGAAGTCTCAGTCTTTTTTCACAATCATTGATAGCTTCAGTGAACTGTTCTATCGCTAAAAGTTATACTACTTCAGTGCATGCAGAAGGATAGGCTAATCTTGTAAGTTTTCTGATATTCTGAGCATGTTCAGGAAGGGTTTCCCCCTTTTCTTGGTATCTATATTTCAATTTTGAGCGAAAGATCTCGGCTCTATGTATTGAATCAAATATATTGAGGAGAGCTTGTAGCGGTTGTCTTTGATCTACCTTTCTTGGTCAATTCATGCAATGAATGCACATTGTGGTTTACAATTTAGGTTTTTGATTCTTTTGTAATTCGAGTTTCTTTTTAGTTTTCCTTAATGGACGAACTATCTTCTATTTTTTCAAGCCTTTCTTCCATTTCACCTTTCAAGGTTTCTTCTTATGGCCATTTAGGTAAATTATTTGTTACCCTGAGGAGAAGCTTGATTATCGCCAAACATTGTATTATTGTTTTGTCGCTGTTGTCATTGTTAATCTTCTGTTTCAAAACACTTAGGATCGTAAAACACACAATGTGTTTCAAATTGTTGATTCTGACTGTATTTTGACATAATTTATCAGTTACATTTTAATTGCAATATTTGTATGTTTCTGAGATTTTCCGACATCTAGGTCCATATTGTTTGTTTACTGGTCGAGAATCGAGATTTGTTGATGCATGTCGCCGTCTTTAGGCGAATAAAGACATTAAGTGTTAGTCACAATAGGTCAATGCAATCTCGCAAGTTGATTTAACCATAATCGTTTTAGCCTTAGTTTAAAGGTCACGAGCTGGACCTTTTAGACTAAAGTCAATATTGATCGGGTGCGGATTCATTAGTTTCTTCGGGTTCTCGTGATGTTTTATATATCAGACACTTAATGAAAACAAAACATGATAACAACATTGTTCGTGTAGCCTCTGAATGACCTTTTTATTTTTAGTTTCGCATTTATACCATCCTATCACAGAACAAATAAATCGATTAATGGGTTATATCAATGCAAAGGTGACTGTGGCCAATAATCCGTTGATATCACAATAGACCAAATCTTATCGCAGTCTAGTGTGAACACTATAAACGGACATAGGTTTGTTGCATATTTATTGACCAATTATAATCAGAAATTGCTTCAAGTGATTTGCCACCTGCATCCATAAATGATATAAATTAATCCACTGTGTTCATCGATGGAGTTATTACTGGCATCCACAATGAAAGTTTTGTTATATTTACATTATCACCATCAACACCAGCATCACGCCATTGCATCATTGTGATTATTTTGTTTGCACAAGGGACTACTGTATCTTTCGCTCCAAACATAGCCTTTCTAACATTACAACAAAATCCAAAAATATGAGATAGTGGAATCATGCATGAAAACAGTGTAGTCCTTAATTTCAACATATTTTTACTCGTTATAAATCCTAAGTTGCAATTCTCATTATTGTTAATAATCATATTTTCTACAGCGATATTCGAGGTATCAGCATATTTTCTCAGTTGTCTGACAATGTACTGATTATGATCAGCATTATCAGTAATATCCTTAGCAAACATCATGAATGTACCAGCCGATCTTGTATAATCACCAGATTGTCTTGCTAAACCAACTATTGTTATGGCAACATCAACATTATGCTCAATAGATTAAATTTCTCTTCCATTAATCATATATCCATCGCTACTAAATAATGCCACAATACCACCGAAAACAAGACGCGCATTTGCGTCACAATACCCACCTCCAACGTCTATGACGAGTATTCCTTCTACTTGAATAAATTCTTCAGCGGGTATAAAATATTTACTCGTATCTTGAACTTGAAGTTCGACTCTTGGTCGGGATTCAGGTTGTATTACATTATTGGAATAATATTGATAATCACGTAGGGAATCGTTTTTCAGCACAGTGACGCCCGTATCAAATGCTGTGTCGGGTGAAGATTTAAACAATGTATTATATATTTTTCGATCTAAATCGCAACCTCGGTCGTTTTTTCAGACCACTTCCCGCTATTAGATTTGCGTTAATATTTCTCTGCGCATTAGATCTTTGATTTATCGTCGCTGCTAAATTTTTATCCACCGCTTGATTTGTTGTTTTGCTGACACTGGCAGGCATAATCTCTGTAGATGGTAGTTTTTCCGGTGGTGGTTCCTTTCGTCGTCGAATCAACGTGATTAGTTTTTTTACCGGCATTAACACCAACAGCTCTAATACCCTTGTCACGAGAAACATCAATAGCCTTTATCGATAATTGCTTTGCTGCTCTTACTATTTTTGGAGCCATCCATGCAAATAACCCTTGAACAACATCATCGAGGACATATCCATAATACACTTTATAATCAGGCAATCGTGAATTTACTACGTAGGCCATGGTGGGTTTATAGTGGTTGTAGTGTATGACCATCTTATTTAAATGTTATTTGTCTAATCGCATGACTAATTGTCACAGACAATCAATCACTATGGTAATCATCAACGAGTTCATCGATATATTCTCGATATACACTGATACCCATAATACCACCTTCAAATGGTAGTCGGCAGATATCAGCGGCCTCATTAAGTATTTCCGGTGAGTTATTTTCAGCTCATATACCCCCTATACGAATTTCTAATCGTGCTATATCAGAGAGAATATTAATAGGACAGCTAACAAGATCACTACCGTCCAGAATGAGAGTATCCAGCAGCGAGCTTTTCACCAGTTGCCCCAAGCACATTACCAGATACTTTTTTGTAGAGATTCCAGTGATCTCTTAATTTCTTAAAGATCATCCTCTGTTATTTCTTTTTGTTGTCATGAGAAAGATTCTTTCAAGATTTTTCTCTTTCTCTGTTTTTATTCTTCTTTTCGCTGTTTCAATTCCTCTCTTCGCTGTCTTTGTTCTTCCATTTTTTGGATGTTTTGTTCTTCTCTTTACTGTTGTACTGTTTCTATTATTTGTTTTTTAGTGTTTCATATTGATTATATTTTTTTACTTACCATTTCGATATATCGTACATGCGGTGCACTGTTTGTATCAACAGGACTTGTTTTAGTTTTAATTTTAAAACGTACGTCAGTCTAGGGTTGCATATCTCTGATATATATTTTATGTCTTGGTTTCTACGTTTTGGTTTTATCATAATATCCTGAAGAAACAAATTCGATAAAAAAATAGATAATTTTTAGCCATATATGCTAAATTTCGTAATTATTCGACTATTTATTCATCTTTTTTTGCGGACCAGATTGAAATTTTGCCGGACCAAGAAGATTTTAAAAACGTTCTGATGTTTGTTTAGTTTCTTTTTGATATTCTTTCAAGTTCAGGAACAACGCCTATTTTTACTTCTTCTCCTTTTTCCATATACAACCTCTTTAGCGGTTGTAGTAACAGGTTTGAATAATTGTTCAGCACCTATTGCAAAATCAACTTGAGATCCTTGTTACTATTGAAATTTTTGTCTGATAGAATCTCTCACGGGGATAAATGTCTTTATTGCCTCTAATTGCGCTCGAGCTAGTCTAGTTGTTAACGATTCGTCTACCATTATTGCTGTATGATATGATTTAATTGATAACAGCTAGCAAAATGTGAGAACAAATACGTCAGAGGCAATATCTATTTTTTGGTTTCGTAACAAATATACACCTTTATTCACCTTTTCCTAGTTTTTTTTAGTTTTGTAGGAAACCCTGGTTTGCCAAATAGAAACTTTTAAACGTTGAAGAGTTCGCCTTTCCCTACTTTATTTTGGTTTCGTAAAAAGTCTTTTTTTTTGACAGAAAGAAACTTCTAAAAGTTCTAGGGTTTACCTTTACCTTTTTTTTGGTTTCGTAACAAGTCTTGGTTTGACAAATAAAAACCTTTAAATGTTCTATTGGTCACCCACTCTTCTAGTTTTACATTTATGCAACACATGCTGCTATTGCTTTTGTTGTTAATTAGTTTCATAACATAGAATATTAAGATAATTGATATTGAGTGCTTCCAGAAGAAATGAATCGATATATATGAGGTTTAGTATTCAACTTATGACATCAAAATACAAACACACAAACAACTTGTCCCTGATATCACCCATTAGTGAATTATGTTTGTTAAAATCTAGGTTGGTACCAATGAAACAAAATAGAATAAGGTCACTCAGATGTTACACAAACATTCGTTTTATATTGCTTTTCTTTTCGTTAAGCATGAACCTACAGTAAACCACACCCGATCAATATTTTATCATTAACCAAAAGGTCCCAACTTGTGACCCACAACTAATGTCTTACCTGCTTAAAGACGGCGACAGGCATTAAAACTATAATTATATTTGGCTAGTGTTGTGAGTCATTATTTTCAATATACACAACGTTAAGGAAAGTTATCTTACAGGACTAAGACGTTTGATTGTACTTGGTACATTTTGCTTGAAAATACAAACTTTCGACTTGTCGTGCAAGGTAAACTTGATATATTGAAGAAAGTGACTAAAACTAATTGCACGTTTTGTATACAAAACCATGACTTTAACCAGCGTTATAAATACAGATAGTTTTTATTAATGACTATATTCGTCATCATTTATAAACTGCATGATAGTTTGATGTCGGATATTTCCAGTAATTATCTTAACTTTAATAATAAGGCCATGTGCGTTCTGAATGTTTGTAGAAGGTATATCAAACTCTTGCTAATTATTAATTCTTGAATTGTTAAAGTTAGTGTGACATATCTCTCTGTCTCTGTATGTCTGCCTCTGTCTGTCTCCCTATGTATGTATGTACGTATGTATGTATGTATATATATTTAACATAGTTGCATGGATTTAATCAAAACTAAAACATTTGTTTATTTGTTTGGAAAGTAGTTTTTCCCCAAAAGAGGTACATTCTTATGTGATAATATTTCCCTAGATTTGCAAGTTCTTAAATGGCCTTTTTAATGGCTTTGTCTCTTTGCGAGCTTACCTTTTATTTCTTAACCGCATAACCGTGCTTTCTGTTGAAAATAATATAATTTCTTTCTGGATTTGTTAATTTGTGACGGGTGAGTTTTTGTTTTTTGTTCTTGAAGCTATTACCATTACACATGTACTAAAGTAACATTAACCCGCGCATTTCACTAATGGTCAGAGCACTAGATCAATTCCACATCATAACTCGTGCAATTCACTAATGGTCACAAAACCAGATCAATTTAACATCATAACCCATGCAAGTCAATAAATGTCAGAAGACTAGATCAAGTTCACATCATAAGACGTGCAATTCAATAATGGTCACAACGTTGTATCGATTTCAGATCTTAACGCGCGCGAAATTGGATCAATATGGCGCCGCAGTGTTCTTGATATTCATAAGACGTTATGTGCATTAAACATAATTATTATTATACATAACAACCGTCATATAATATGGAACGTGACAACATTAAAACAACTCGTGGAATGCAAAATTGTTTTATTGTTAGGTTTACATTCAGTCCCTTATCAATTTATTCAACATTGAATTCCCAATTAAAGAACAAGGAACTTTAAATCTCTGTAATGGTCTAACAAAATATCTGAATTTAGTTTCTCTTTTTAAAAAGTTGTTGTATATATTTTATTTAGATATACTTTTCTCTTTTAAAACATGGCGTATTTTTCAAACTTCTCTCGTGAGACGACGTCATTGATTTCACGCGTAAGTTGTAGAAGGTGGGAAATCTTAAAATGTGTAGTGGCAGTCGTAAAACAACCTGACACTTTCGAGATGATATACTTTTTAGACAAGTTGACATCTCTCAAAAGACAGTTTCAATCGTGTGGGATGCTTTAAGTTTAAAGAAAATTATTAGACGCTAACGACACGCATTACCTATCTATTGTCGTTGATGTCATACTAAATCTTATACATTAAATCAGTGTTTAAAGTTGTTGTTTAGGATCTAACGCCATTATTCAGCGCAAAATAAGCTATACATGACGGCAATTATAAAAGGCGGAGGAAGAACCGCATGGAAAGAACCATCAACCCGCAAGTAGATATCGGAAACCTTTCTCACATTTCCACAGTGGCAGAGTCCTATACTCGAACCTAAGCGCAAATAGGTGAGTGGACATGTAATTGAAAAATCATCGCAGCCATGAAACAACCTGACAATTTCTAGTTGATATCCTTTTTAGACAAGATGTATACATGTTTATGTGTTAGAAGTCGACAAAATAGAAGAGTAGAATATATCATCACCCAGTGTCTCACCAATTGTACTCTGAGGACACCCAAATATACGAATCAAGCCAAGCAAATGAAGTTGATGCTACCATCCTAGGAAATGGGAGGTGCATTTCTGATTTGACATTATGGATGACATGTAATTTTTTCACCTTCTAACACATAAAGATGTATACATCTTCTCGATTCATATGAAATCAAAATGCGTAATTTAGACTATCGTCGGTATAAGGGATGAATTCACACTAAAGGAAAATTCCTTTTTATGTTTTGTTATACTAAGATGGCGTTAAAATGTTTTGTTAAAATGAAATGATACGAATATAATTTCGGTTTAATTATTTTATTGCCTGTCCATATTTAGTTGCATTATTTTTTTATATTCTACTCTTCTATGTTTTCGACTATATTAACACTAGGAAAATTAGAATCATACTAAGCACTGCGAATCATACACATTGTTTATGACTTGAAACAATTAACAAAACTACAACTACAGTTCATGATATATTTTCCAAAATAATTATTGCATCCATCTTTTATTATAAGGTATTTTGTAAGAAGAATGTTATGTACATGCTTTTTTTAAACATGGTTCACTTACACGATTTAAAATAGACCATCGAATATTACAAAAGTCCTAATGTTTTGCCTTATTGATATCCAACGAAATATATCGAGTGTGCACTACTCGTGAAGTATAGTCTAGAATTGAATGTTACTTTTATTACTAATGGCAAAATGGGCTCCATTGTGTATATAATATAAGATGTCCTTATAAGGTTGTTTATTCCTTGCCCAATAAACCATAACTCAATAGTTACTAATTCTGAATCAGCAGATTATGTGTATTTGGTTTAGCTGCATGACGTCGTAGCGTAGATTGGACGAGGAGTCATTAACATAAAGTGTCGCTAAATGATCTGCATCACATCATGGCACGCATTTGATGGTAATTGTAGTTCATCTTTATCTTTGCAGGAAGGACGTGATGCATTGAACGTGTCATACAATAATAGAATCACTATGAGGTTCCCACCAAAGTTGGACCTTTCAAACAAATCATTCATTTTATCATCTGTTTCTGAAACAATTTTTTTATTCTGACGTAATACAATCATTAATTGATGAAGGATGATATTCAGCTACTAGTGTATTTTTAAATATTTTGCATGGTTCTGTTTCAAACTTTGCTATTCTAATGGGTAATGTAGTTCTGCTAGGATCAATTAGGACTTTGGCTACCAACAATCTGTCTTTTCAGTAAATTTCACTTCAGGTTAAATCAATCCATAGGAGCCTTATTTCAGAATCATTGATAGCTTCAGTGAACTGTTCTATCACTAAAAGTTATACTACTGCAGTGCATGCAGAAGGATAGACTAATCTTGTAAGTTTTCTGACATTCTGAGCATGTTCAGGAAGGGTTTCCCCTTTTTCTTGGTATCTATATTTCAATTTTGAGTGTAAGATCTCAGCTCTATGTATAGGTGCAATGCTTTTTCGTGATTATTCCAACCATTGACTTCTGCCCCAATGTTAAATTGAGTGAGATATTCATCAATGTCTATATTTCAATGAAAAAACTGAGGCTTAATTTTAGCGGTTGTCTTTGATCTACCTTTCTTGGTTAATTATTACGATCGTTTGCTAAGGTTCTTTCAGTCATAACTTATTCTGGGTATGCCTGGTAGTGGCTTGAGGTGAAATCAATGTATCAATTTATTGTGGTGTTTGTATTGATCTTTCTGTACAATAAAAGACTAGAACGACAGAAGCGATTATTGATGAGAATGAAAAATTGTGTACTATATATGACAAAAGTGTGTACAATATATATATATATATATATATATATATATATATATATATATATATATATATATATATATATATATATATATATATATATATATATATATATAGATAGATATATATATATGATATGTGTACTATATATGACAAGTAAATACAAAATAAATTATGTTTTACTTTTTTGTGTTCTCTCTCTTATTTGCTACTGAAATATTCACAAGATCACAAGTACATTGACATACACAATAATAATTTTACTTTATGACCATATATTTAATATATCCAACAATCTTGTTTGTTTAATATACAAGTTTGTATGTATATATAAAAAACATCAATTTCAGCATCAATGTTTTATGAACTTGATTTTATAAAATAAACATTTTATAAAATAAAGTTAATGTTTTTATAACATCAAAGATTAATTTTATTGGAGACTGATACTAACCCTAATTACCTAAACTATGTAAATAAACTATAAAGGCATATCCTAAATTTGTGTAAATCAAAATCTGCACAAATCCAATTTTTGGGCAAATCCGATTTTTGCAATAAATCAAAATCTAAACAAATCCGAAATTTCTATAAATCAAACCTGGACAAATTCGAATTTAGTCATTTCAATAATGTATCACTTTCATAGAGGACTTTTTACCTGTATAAAATTATTTATGACAATTACATTTTGAATTTTAAATTTTAATTTATGGTCCTAAATTAGACAGTTCGGATTTCAATGCAGTCAGTCTTAATCTCTCGTCTGAAATGATGGGAGCCGTACTTATACTCTATACCCTTGGATAACCTATAATGTTTACATAAACAAACAACGGAGACAATCGAGATTCTCCAGTTTGGGTTAGAAACGGGAACGCTACCACGCGCTAAGCAACATGTTAGCTAGGAACAACAACGCCATTACAAAGTAGCGGATCACGTTCCGGTAGGCACTATTTGATTACAGTACACTGTAAACATATAAGGCATCATAAAATAAAGTCATTTAGTAGCACATAAGTTTCTAACAGTTACTCGAAACATAAAGACAAGTTGAAATAATCACCAGAATGGATGAAATGAGGGTCGGTCGATCTCATTAAAAGCCGACAAGGCGACATGTGCTTTCAACAAGGGACCGTCTCAAGGCAACGAGATACTTGGAAACAAGATACATGAATTAAATAGTAGTCATACTAAACGTATGGATAAGATAAAATTGTGAGACTGGTACACCATTATATATATATATTGTTACACTCACAGGGGTATTCACTTGACCGAGCGGTGTCAAAACCCTGGCGCGAGTCACGCTGGAAGTCATAAGTTTTCCCCAAATTTCCAAAGACGTCCATACAACTTGAGTTGTAAAACTGAAAGAAAGACGTGTCTGCTATAACTAATAATCTTTGCTCTAATCAATTGGCGACCCAGAGGAGACACTTGCCCAAACGTCCATTAACTTCACCTTTGCATGGTTTTTATTCATTATCATCCGTTTTCCGTACCGATAGCTTGTCATGCCATAGAAATTACACCAGTATTCCCTTACTAACTGGGAAATATTTAACTGTGCGACCCTAGGCCAGTCAATCCACAGAATTTCCGACGTATCACGCTCATATACATATGCCCATTTTCCACTATGGCCACATAAACGGTACCTACCAAGCTCCAACTTATTGATTCCATTCTATAATTTACTGATTTCCAACCATAAATGCTGCCTTTTCAATCACAATACTTGTATACACCGCTGAATTTTAATATGGACTATGTTAGACCAGGACAGTCATTCGGCTTGTGCCTAAAATCCCTACTAACGAATCCAGCATGGTTCAAATTCACTAACACATAATCCAAATTTATTAAATATATATATATATATATATATATATATATATATATATATATATATATATATATATATATATATATATATATATATATCCACGCTCTAACACTTTCTTTCTGCATTTCTTCTTTCTTGAATAGGTATACTTCTCTTATCGCTTAAAATTTGGTTTCATCTCCAAGTCAATTTGCGTGAATGTATGTATCTATAAGTTTCCGGAACCATTGTATTTAAAAAAAAAAATTAATTGTTTGAACATGTGTTCTCGCAATTTCTTCATCAAAGTAAAACAAAATATCTCACAAATATAAAATTCCACATTGGTGATAGGATGGGGACATGACATATCGTATTGTATCATCACTGGGAGCAGACATAGTTTGTTTTTTAAGTCGTATTTTTTGGAAGCTGGTGTAGTCCCTTGGTGAATTAAAAGAAACGATAAAAAAGGAAATTAATGCAAAATGTTTGTATATTTATGATTTACCGGTTTGTGATCAACATTGCTTAGTTATAGCCATAGCAAAAAGATAGCGACATATCTGCCTTCTCAGGAATGAGTGTCAGAAAACCTCAGATTCAATATTTTTGCAATATGTCTGTTAACATAATTGTCTTATCTCTGGGATAAACTACATTCATGCCAATGAGCAAATAGTAAGTTTAGTTCGAACAATAGTCTGCAACGCAGCGCAAATTCGACAAGTACAATTTCTATAGATTTAATGTAGAACTCCAATATAATTTAATTTACTACTGTACTTATTACCCTTAAATGGAATCCGACATGGTTGTATGTGAGTTTTCAATCTATAGTTTTGATACTAAATTGTTATCGGTCATACAGCAGTGGGGATGGTTGTTGTGGATATACGTACGTGCGGAAGTTTCAAGTGAAATTTTGAGTTTGAACGCTTCCGTTACCAAGCTAGTACAAAATATTGAAATGATCGTGTGGTCCGATATCGAGAAAGATGACCAACATCAATAATCACGGCCACATAGTATTTGCAAAAATGTTATCATTCGTATTCATATCACACACCTGACATAGTAAGTAAAGTATACGAGGACTTTGAATATAAAGAATAATATCATGCAAAAGATCAAAATGCAAAAAAGCACATGAAATATAAAATACTGCCTGACTGGTACTGAAACTTGCCAACCATATCGGGGATTAAACTAACAATACATTGTTTCAACAAAAATCATCGACTGTTACCAACCAGTGAAATCAACAAACCAAGTTTAGTGAAGTCTTTGAAATATCATAAGTACTTGGAAATGATGATGCCATTAAACCTGACCAAGGAAAAGGTCTGCAAACCAGTGGGAAAATAAAATACACCTGGGTATGGGATGCGGTGATTTTCAGATAAAAGGACCGTAACAGAATTGTTACCGAGAGGATGGTGGATTAAATGAACAACACAAACACAATATGTGAAAGAAAATATAAATTTATAAAATAAATTATTAATGAAAAATAATGATGTAACAATACAATAACTCATGCGTTCAACCCACAATTACACTCACAACCATTGACAATACATGAATAAATGAAATATTAATACAAAATAAAACACAGATACAAAAGAATCTCTTGGACTATAAACAGATCCAAGGAACCTTTACAAAAGTTATATTAACGCAAGTATAAATTACGATAATAAACACAAGCATCAAACTATACTATCGCACGTATGGATTGCGACAACTAGCACGAACATATACATGTATTTAATCAAGTTGCTAACTTTTATTGAGATTCATGCAATCCCTTGAAATACTATTGTGATCTGAAGTAACCATGTAAATACATCAATGTATTCAATTGTACTACAATTGCAACACACACATGTGTCCCGACCCTGTATAACCGTACGATTCACCAACAGTTGAATCGCCACCCAGTTTCTCCGAAAGCCTAGGGTTGACTCAATACTTTTATCGGTCACTTGCCCTTCACGGATCCACCACAGTTATACATACAGACAGCATACAACATCTACTAGAACTAAGGTTCCTCAATACCCTAGATGCCACCCCGGATGTTCATAACTCTAGACAGCTCCGACACTCGGACTTCTAGATTTCCGGATATTTACACGTCACGACAGATGTAGACGGACAGACAATCCGACAAACAGAGATGCTCTGCTACAATATCAGCTACAATTTTAGCTACGATATCAGAGACGTTATCAACGATGTTATCAACCGACGTTATCAGAGATGTTCCGCAACAAATCATCTACAATTTCAGCTACGATCTCAAAGACGTTATCAACGATGTTATCAACCGACGTTATCAGAGATGTTCCGCAACAAATTATCTACAATTTCAGCTACGATCTCAAAGACATTATCACCGATGTTATCAGAGATATTCCGCAACAAATCATCTACAATTTTAGCTACGATCTCAAAGACGTTATCAGCGATGTTATCAACCGACGTTGTCAGCTACAATAAAGAAACCAGACTAATAATAGTTGTCTCAAAAAATAATCTAAACCTTAGATTACGTTATTGCATTTAAAGTCTAATAGTGACTAGTAATTCGAAATATTCCACGTTTAAAATCTGCATTGCAATAAAGGCATCATTATATGAAATGAAAAACTGAATAAAATTCACAATAAAACGAAATATAAATTTAACACTCACCCCTTTGGCTGGAGATTGAAAGACGAGATATCTATCCTGTGATTAGATACTTTAGGTCCCGTAATATTGATCATCAACATTCTGCCTTATATACCCTCAAATAGGTGAGCAGAAATCACGGCAAGATTACCGTGCACCCTGTGAATCTAATGTTCCGGACTTCATGTAATTCAAAATCAGGCACATGCAAATCGTTATACGCCGCTTACCTTGGAGAAAACCACTTATTCACTCCAGGTAACGCATGTATGACGAAACAAAAAAAATGGTGAAATTAGTTTGTAATTCAATTAGAAAATAAATTAAATTTTCGCCTAATTCTGTGACAATTTCTAACCCCTAAGAATAAAAATGTACACATTTTTAAAACTAACACAGAATAGAAGAAAAATAACTACTGATGATATCTACAACATTTACACTGGTTATACTACAGTCTGGATTTTATTACTGGGCAAATAAATACAAATTTCCCATCATGCCCTACTCAAGTATATATAGCCTATATTTTCAACTCCCTTATTGCTTCTAGACGGAAGCGATAAGGTTGTAGTGTTATCGCC